>JAMKCH010018200.1:0-30411 GCA_023653785.1 Ophioderma brevispina
TTAAACCACATATAGAATATAGGTCCTATACGCTAGATGTGAGGTTATGAGGTGAAAACGCTTGACAGAGGTTGTTGTTGTTTTGTAAAGTCTCTTTGAGTGGTAAGAATGCCAAATAGAGATTATATAAAGTAGTGAATTTTTAAGCAGGCTAAAACTTTGAAGTTGGAACTGGGTGGCTCTGAAAGAGCCATTTGCTGAAGTTCCATCAGGCCTCTTGGCATTGGTTGTGAGTCTGAAGTATTTTCTGGTTTTATAGGTTTCTTTTTAGAATAAGTAACCCATCCAAGTTTTTTTCATTATGGCAGCCAGGTTAGTGGTCTATAACCTATTGGGTACCAGATGTGGAAGGTCAAAGGTCATTTCACGTTATGTGGGGGCCAGTATTTACTGCGCTTGGTCTTGTACACCTTAACCCTAACCCCACAAAATCTCACAAACCCACACCAGTGGTACATATTTGAGATTCAGTGATTAAACACTCTGCACTAAGCTATTTTGAGATGTGAGTATTCAGTGGTTTACGGTGCCCTGGACACCAGTGATTTTTGTGAGATTCCAGTGATTAAATATGGGTGTTTTCCATTTTTTGGGGGCCATGTGGACATAGAGTGCAAATTTGAAACTGTTTAAATCTTAATAAACAGTCCTCTAATGATGCCTAATATGTTAATTTTATAAACCAGTAATTTTTTCCAGATCCAAGGTAAGTCTATCCTAGCAAGAACATTCAATGCGCACGCCTCTGTCAAATTCACCGTGTAAACGGGACACCAAAATGTAAAAGTCTTTATACCTAAATTATACAAGTAAGTAAAACTATAAAGTTTACACCAAATTCATTCTTCTCTTTTACCATTTTAACATTTAAAACATTTTTGGTTTAGATTCTTTTTGGACCAAAACCATTTTGGGTGACTGAATTTTCACAAAATAGACCTACATGTCGTTTTTTGTGCCCTCTTGGTTCAACATTTTTTTTAAACACCAAAACTGAATACTACCCAAATAAAGTACACTCTAATTTGTGGTATAGGAGTATTCAAACCTTTTGAAGCAATCAACTGATTGCATTATGTACATGGCAAATATACCATTTAAATAATAAGTTTCCCCGTGGGTGGGGGGGGGGGTTACTGGGACACCAAAGTTACGGTGTCCCATTTACCCGTGGAACAAACACCCAATTTTTAATGGAAAATGAATCTACTGGAAAGCATACATCTTAGGTAGTCAGGAGCACACATTACTGAATTGGAGAATCATACAGGCCCAAATATGCACTGAAGTTCCCTATTAGTTATATTTATACTGCATTGATGTAGTATAGGAATAAATTATAGTTATCTGCCTTTCCATCTCCTTTTTCTTCCCAATCATAGGTATAGTGTAACAAGACTGAAGTCCCAGTCATTTTAGATTAGTAGTATGAAAAGATTGATCTCCCTGTCTATCATGCAAGACTCATTAAAGGGATGTAAGTCAATTTTATTTGACCCCAAAATTAGAAAAAAATAAAAAACTTAAAAAAAGCAAAAAATAAAAAAAATGAAGATCCCCACTTTTTTCCGTGTAAAAAATATTTTGGCAATTGGTTTTTAGGGAAACAGTGGTTTTCGAATATTCTAGTACACAGTCCTGAATGAAACGTATTGTGCATGCCGCAATTTACACGAGTTGGATGCACGGTTCAATTTGTCACATGTCATTTGTGACATGTTTGAATATTGAACTTTAGAAAAGATGGAAAATTAGTCAATTACAATTTAAACAGAAATGACTTTTATCCCTTTAATTAAGCGAGCGTTCGGCAACTGCGCACCATGAAGAACTGCAAGCGGTTAGAAGACTCAAAGACTAGCAAAATTCCTAATGGGCCTATCTCCAGCTTTGAAGTGCATCACCTTGCTTGTAGGCAAAGTGTTAATTGGTTATTGGCATTTACAACGTGCATTGCAGTTTTCAACTAAGAGAAGGAACCAATTTTCTTAAGCAGGCTAGTTAAAAGCTCATGTCCGTCAAAATATGAACTTCATTAATCAAGGATGTATTTAGCTTTACTCTTCTATACACAGATTTATTAGCTTTAATATTCTATACACAGATATGCATTATCTTGAATTTCATATTACAAAAGACACTGCTCTATAATTAGGGGTCTACCTGTGTTTGGCAAAATAACTATGGCTGTTGTGGTTCACAGATTTAGAATCCCTGTCACTGGATAAGAAAACCAAGGTCAAATGTCAACAAGATATAACAGCTGTGTCACAACTTCACAGTGTCACAAGATAAAATGGGGGGTCCCAAGTGTCACATTTTACCAATGTAGACCCCTATAATTGTAGACTTTGTGTTAAACAGTTAAAATATTAATTGTTTATAGCCTGATTTTTCAACTTGTTTACTTGCTAGACATTCTCCAATTCTTGCAAGTGCAACGGTGTTGATCGACTATTCTAGGATGTACACACAAATTGTAAAATCAAGACTCCAAGGTGAATACTGTAGAAAAAAAATATCATGCACTTTGTGAAAAAATCAATCTCACCTTGTGAAAAAATCACAGCACCTTGTGAAAAAATCATATTGTGGAAAAGATATAATAACAAGCTGTGTCTTAATAATAGTAAAAAAGAGAAATCTTTAGTGGCACACTGATTTGTTAATGCACACCAGTGTGGGAATATAATTGTGTAAGCAAAAAAGGAAACTTTAGAACAAGAGTTAACCTAGTCAGAAGTTGGACCTTGTGTAAGTGGGAATCACTACTTGGGAAAGAGGTAGACATACAAGACCATGTCCATTATGTGAAAATGGACACTACTTCCAGGTAAGTCCAACCCGGGTCCAACACATCGAACAAGCAAATAATCTAATAATCTAACTTACCTTCCCATGTTCATGGTTTTTAGTCATTTAAAAAATGCTTCCTTTAGCTCGAAAAACAGCTTTAAAGTTTGCAGTTCCTATAGGTTGTACAGAGAGGGCATTGTTATTTTTGTTCTCTGCACTTTATAACATAACCTACCGGCCTCTTCTTGTGCTATACGATGTGTAATGAAAATATAATAATTTAAAAATTGAGCGACCCCTGTCCGAGCCAGAGTGGGTAGGGTGGGTGGTGGTGTGGTGGGGGGGGGTGGGGGTATGACAACAACAAATAAGCACAACTAGCTACCATTTTAATGATTATGATTTTATAAAATTCTAAAATAAATATTTTAACTTCAGATGATATGGCTTATTAGAAAAATAAAATAAAATTTACATAAACCAAGGCCAAAAATAAATCATCCATAACAATGGCACGGTTCCAACTAATAACAAAATTTATAAATATTTTCACTGAGTTATTCTTCCTAATAAAGAATTTATCAGACGCATGCAGCAGTGTTTTATGAATCACAATAATCCGGGAAACCCAGACCCCCAGAGAGACCCGTTGCCATGTTGCAGTTCCGACTTCCTCCTAAGAAATCGATGTAATGTAAACAGAGCGGCAACATCAAAAACATTTGGATGATTGACAGGTTTCACTTCAACTCTGTCAAGACATTAACGAAATAAACTAATTAATAACCCCAACGTAAACAAATCAAGTAAAAAATTTAAATAACCTTAAAATATAGATATAGAAATCATTTTCATAATAAATTCAGAGTAAGGTAGTCAAAATTTGGAGGAAATACACTAAGAAAAAACACGTCAATGCACGTGGTTGGAAATCCTTGCTTAGCAAAACAGTGCAACCCCCGTCTTGGGAAACTCACTGACTCTACTCTTGGGAAAATAGCATCACATGCTTTTTCTGCTTTGGTTAGTCTCTCCAAATGGACAAATCAGTTTTTATGGAAGGATCATGTATATATAGGATTTAGATTAACTAATTTTTGTATATTTTTACTGATGAATCAATATTTCTATACGAAATCGTGAATAGAATGGCGAAAATATCAACAATAGGTTGTACGTGTAAGTTCAATAATAACCGCGTCCATGGGTAACAAGCTCATTGCCGGAGCTAAAAAATCTTACTTCTCATCTTCAGACTGCCTTGAATTTTCATCTAATAATTAGATAAAATAATATATCAACGCAACATAACTTTTTTGATAGTCTATTGGTCCAATTTGAATCTGTAGGACAGGCCGTAGCCAGGAATTTATGCGGGGGGGTGCGGATTTGCCAGAACGGACCTTTTGCGTACCAAAAAAAAAATTTTTCGGCTCGCTGCGCTTGCCGTTGACCCAAAATTTTCACCGTCGTCTCCCAAATTCTAAAGAATGGGGGGGGGTGGAAAAAAAACTATCGCGCAGTAGCGCGTTTAGAAACAAACAGTATAGAACACTCAACCGTAATGCCCTGTTAACAGCTGCTTATTGTTTATATAACATGCACAACAACCCTTAACACAAACTTTTAAATTGATACACTGACCTTAAACATGCCAACGGACCTTAAACATCATAAGGCGGACCTTTGCATTTTTTGGTGGGTGCGTCGCACCCCCCGCACCCCCCCTGTCTACGGCCCTGTGTAGGACGTTGATTATATGACACCACAAATTCATCTCCACCACATGCGAATGAAGTGACCGGTCGATTGAAAAAAAATGAAGACTGTGTGAAAGATTATACTTTTTTCTACGTCATAACTCTGAACTCAGAGGAAACTACCTCACCAAGCCAATGAAAAAAGAGTATTTGGGTATCCCAAGTGTGCAAACGACTCTCTCACCGTCCACCGTCAGATTATGAGCTCCGCTTAATGCTTTGAAACATCCCTTCGTGATAATTTGATGAGATTTTAATCACAATTCCTCCAAATGCGACTGTGTTTTCTCAAATTATTTGAAAGTGCCAAATAATTCATAATGTACCCAAAGCTACATTTGACACATATTCACAACGCAGAACGTAAATCGGGACACGTCAGATTTGTTGTCCTATGCTTTATTTGGGTTCCCTTGCATAAACAATTTACGATGTAGTTCACTACTCAGTCTACTGTAAAATCACCTCTTTTACGCCTTCAGTTCGCCGCAATTTTCATCAAATCGCATCATATGAAATTAAAACGATCCGTTACATATAAACGTAAGAACGTTGATTAAATCAACATTGGCGACTACAGATGAGAGCGTAATCGGGACATGAAATTTTCCGGGTCCCGAATTCACAACCTCCCTTGGCAGCCCTCTCGGACTACACACGAGCTTGCGACGTATTTTGGCACTTTTACAAATCAAGATCACCATAACTTACAAAAATACACTCATAAGTAAGAAGAAACAAACAGCATAGATTTCTGCTAATTAAGGCAAATCCCAACGGTAAAAAAACGTTGACAACGTAATCGGTGGGAACTGAAACAGCATTAACTTCTGTAACGGTAATGAAGAAAAGGCGCCCAAGGAAGCTTCATCGTGGCAAGGAGTACATCCTGGAACTTTGAATCACGTGGTGCGTTCATTCATAAAAATTACCGATGAGTTGTGGCATCACACGGCGATTTTAACCTGAGAGAAATCGTTGGGACACAATGTCGTATTTTTAGATCAAGTTGTAAAATGTTGACGTACGTGCTGGATTTGTTACTAAATACACCCATTAGTTGTTTTATGTTACTTTTGGTAAAGAAAACCGATTTACCCCTTACTATCATGACTTTAAAAATTACAGACCAGGAAATGGGAATCCCTACGTAAATGTTTGGGACACGAAAATTTACGTTGTGACCCCAACATTGATTCATTGATTGCACAATTACTTTGGTTTGCAAAATCAGGACTCTTCTCCTGGATTGAGTTTCTTCGTGTTTTTTAACATAATGACCCAATTAATTATTCAGTTTATGAGGAATTTACAGACTTTAAAACAAATGGACATTATCTATGTCACAAAAAAGCCTTAAAAAACGTGGGACACCACATATTATTTGACCCCCCCCAAAAAAATCCTGAATTAATATTAGTTCTTTTGTTGTGGTGAATACCTTAATATGATTTTAATAAATATATAAGTAATAAACAAATTGTGTGTAATTGTTTAGGGGGGAAAATGGCCATCAGAACTCATACCCCTGAGATTAGTGGCTGGCCCCAATAAATGGAAACACCCATATAAGTTAATTCTATACTGTGAGCAATTGTGAGATTCAGTGATTTCCTAGTCAAGAATGCAATGTGTGATTTTGGAATTCAGTGTGATACTTATTATGTGATAGATATCCTTCCCTGTATGGTTTTGTGAGATTCAGTGGTCACCTTGGGAAAGTGTCTTTGCGGGTTAGGGTTAAAATAATACAATGTAGTGTCTAGCCTTTTAGTGCATTGATAGAACATGTTTCGGTATCTTCTTTGTGTCATTAATGGATTACTGTGGTATTTTGCTCTTTCGTTTTCAGCTTGCAAAATCCCATGGGACCGCAAGACCGCTGGTCCCCGAAAAATTTTGATACCGCAGAAAATTTAAGCTCCGAAAAATATATTTTTTTCAATTATATTTCCTCAAGAGTGTCGTCTCTTCAGGATTTTGACCAAGAACATTTCCTAAGCATTCGCTCACTATATGGTCCAGGTTTATCAATTTTGTACAGTGGGGGACAATGAATCGTTTCTACCATCATTTTCTCCAGACTTTTCACAAGGTTTGCATTATATTAATTAAGAATAGACCCACTACAAAGGTGAAATCCACTAAATATCCCATGCGGTACTCATAGAAGTACCCCAGGACAGGCCCGTACGCAGGGGGTGTGCGGGGGTGTGGCCGCATCCCCCAAAATTCCACAAAGGGGAAAAGGTCCACTTTTTACTGTAATTTTTGGATAAAAGGTCCAAATTTAGTGAAATTTTGAACACCAAAGTCCACTTTTGTGATACAATGTTGCAAAAAGTCCAAAAAGGACCATTTTAGGGGGGTTAGGTCCATGTTTTATCAAAAAAGGTCCACTTTTTCGAAAAAAATCCACTTTTCGAAGTCCCGCATCCCCCAAATAAATCCTGCTACGGCCTGCCCAAGGAATTACCTACATTTTCATTAAAAAGGGTTTCTAGTTCAGTTGTTGCAACGTGCGTATGGGTCAGCTTTGGGTTGGAAAATGTGAAAATACGCAAATTAGGCATTTCTATAAAAAGCATATGGGTTCTAATTATCTCTTCACACATCATTCCTTGAAATAAGATAATTTTTTAAGATGCCTTTTTCTTGGGAGATTTAACTGGCGTTCTCTAAGTAATCGTTGAATACAGCTCGACTCCTAGAATATATGGCAAAAATTTCAAAAATGTGTCCTTCATTCATCACTGCATTAATTTCAGTATTTTTATTGCATAATAATCCTTTGGACCCCCAAACCATAGGGTTAGACACCAAACCACCCAAGAGATCCACAAATGACAAAGTTTGGGGGGCCGAAAATGTGATTTTCAGGGAAAACGGCGGCCATTTGGATTTTTGCCCGGCGCCTTTTTTTCTTAGACTCAGGTTTTTGAATAATGGGTCATTTCATGTTGAGATAGGACAAATGGAATACAAAAAACTGTTTCAAAACATAAAACAAAAAATCACCCATTTATAGCCCACTCCAATATCTGGACAAGAGTGTATAAATCTGATGATTTTGTCGATTGGAAAAAATCCATGCAGGGGCGACAGAGTTCTACTGAAGAAATTGCCCGATATACACACACCGACCATACATTTTATTTTCAAGTGTCTCTTTTGGTCGGCATTTATGCATTTTCCATATTATCACAATTGCCCCAAAGTCGACACTAAAAAAGCCATTATTTTAGTTCATAGAGTTTGGGTGATCATAATATAAGTTACGCACAATATACAAAATTGCATAAACTTTCCGTCACAGCAATGTTCACACGTTGCTATATACACTCCTACTAAAAAAATGGCTTATAACCTTTTTTGTCCTCTATGGAACCGCCATAATGTAACCCTCAAAATGGTTCTTAAAAAATCTAGAACCCAAAAAGGGAACCATAAAGGTGCTATACTATTTTGGTTCGCCGAAGAACCTTTTTCATAAGATGACAAGAGTGTATCATCTGATGATTTTGTCGACATTGGAAAAAAAATACCATGCCGAGCGACAGATTCTACTGAAGAGAGGATGCCCATCCACTCCGACCATACATTTTAATTTCTAGTGTCATTTTAGGTCGCACTTGATCATTTTCCATACTACATCACAATTTGCCATGTTCAGACTAAAAAGGACATTATTTTAGTTCATAAGAGTTGGTGCTCTGAATTTAATTTACGCACAAATATACAAAATCATAACGTGCGCACAGCGATTTCACACGTGCTATATATTAATTTGCTTTCCAACATCGAACATTATAAGGCAAATTTAGACTGTATGTCTTTTTTTTTTTCTCGCAGACCAATTTGGTCATTTTAGATTACTACACGTATGTTACTATATATTCCCAATACGCTGAGAGGGATAATCATTTTTATTCCAAGATATAGACAGGTCCGCCAATTTACAGAATTTCTGCAAATCATGTAAGGGGCCTGTTATAGCCTACTACCTTTGCCCTGCGATGCTTTGACACACTCAACAACTCGTTCCTTAGGCCCACGGGCCTATCCATGATTCAACCGAATATTTTGTGTTTTTACACTAGGATTTGATGAGATAATCATCATTTTAGTAACTGAATAATTTTTTTGTTCATTAAATTGGTCCGGCAGCATTATAGCCCCGTACCGTTAATAACCGCCCCGCCCGCGACCCGGAAGTCGGGATCGGTTCGGACGGGGAATTTTCGGGTTATGGGCTCCGTAGGGTTCTACTGTTAAACCGAGGCTTGGGTACTATGCTTTTTATATGATGGAATTGGTTTTATTGAGACTTGATCATATGGATCGTGTGACGGTGCATAGTGGCTAACTATATTACAATTATGTGCAATGGGCCATATATGGAATTGGGATATTTGTCACATTATTATGGGACCGGTTGCCATTAAATAATATAAGTACATTAGCTATAAACACGCATGCAGTCTGCGATGTATTTACGCATAGCAGTCGCAAATGATGTGAGGAGGAAGCGGCTGTGATGAAACATGAGTGAAATAAATGGACAACACAGTAAATACTGGGTGAAAAGTAAAAAGGAGAAAATATGAATGAAATACCTTGAAGGAGCGAGATCGAGGTAAGCAAACACACAGCTGCTGATTTTATGAGATTTAGGCCTATATAACGAAAATGGCTTAGTGAAAGGTAAGGAGTTAAACGAAGGACAACTTCTGAGGAGTTAATGGAATTTGCTCTTTTGGAAAGTACAAAACCCACTCATTTGACTCTTTTTGAGGAGTGAAATTTCAGTCGTGTTACATCTATAGAGAGTATGTTGGGAATATAATTGGGACCGTACGACATGCGTGATGATGAACATCAACTTTGTTTAACGATAGTTTTAAAATGGGCTCGGTGAATAAGAAAAATCAGCATTCTTTCTCCCTTGGCTGTACAGTATGAAAGTGTACACAGTAATTGGACCTAAATGACATGCGGTAAAAATTGATCTTTTAGCGTATTATTTGTTTTAGCTTTTTTACCCACTTGAGAGATTTAAAAAATTCCAAAACAAAATGAAAAAGTGGGTCAAAGCTAAAGGTGGAATAAAAATTTTAAGAAAAAAATCCAGCATTTCGCATAAGCATTTTTTCCTAAAAAATTACTTATTCGCATTTGCATTTTTCTTCTGATACAAACTTGTCTTTTTTGGCCTAAACAGTGAGCAATGAAAATAGGACCTATTTTGGGGTGTTTGGTGTGTGTGTGTTTTTGTGTAATTATGATGTGGAACGGGAATGTTGCCTTGTTTTTGTTGTATGGGTGTGTATGTTCTATGTAAATGTATTAGTTTTCATCGATGTACTGTTATAATGGCGTCTAAATGATAACGGACATAAGATGAATTCACGTATATTATTTCGAACGCCGTTTTTTTTCTAGTCTTATCGATTTTGGAGAAATATAAAAAAGCTATAAAGGCCGGGGTCACATGAAAACTGATCGATATCTTAAACTTTATATCAATGGATTTAATGGAAATGTTTCTGAATAACCTCGGAGTAGGTTTTATTTTGCATGTAGGCCGACATAATAATACGCACCGGAAAGAAAATGTTTGTAAATCAACAGTAGAACAAATGTGAGGCATTCTACTCCTATGTTAAACTTGATGTCATATAGCAATGGAAATGTTTACACTCGCGCGAGTGTGTGTATGTGGCACACCCCTATGTCTGTGGAACGTTGTGTGTGTGTGTTATGAGTTGATGAGTGTGTGGTTTTTACACTGATGTAGTTCTCTATGGTGCAACATTGTGAATTTCCTTAAACAAGAATTCTTACAAAATTCAGCCTATAGCTTATACTGAAACATATGCAATCTATGATTCGCCCTATTTTCATTTGGTTAAGGTACTTTTTTGTTGCCAATGCAAACGTGTGTTAAATTTGAATATTAATTAACAACGAATGGACACGTTACCTTCGCGACATACACGCACAAATGCAAAAAATACTTTGGTGCGCGTCTTTCAAAATATTTAAAATTGCGTGTGTTAAATGACAAGGACCATATAAATTGAGTGTCCAACTATGAATTCATATAATATTGGAAATCACTTTGTCTCCTTAAAGATAAAACAAAGATTAAATTTTTAACAACAAATATTTAAATCCGAACTTAATATACAACATTACATCAGCATAAAAGGAAACTAACAAATCTAAAGTTAACAAACATCATATTTTACCGGCTATATTTCAACCCGGGAGTTCTCTGTGTTTTTTTTATTTTTTCTCATTTAAGACTAAAAACATGATTGTTCTAGCCCTTATTTAATTTGGTCGCCAAAATGGGTTAGCTTCGCTCATAACTTCCAAGCCCAATACCATTTAGGCCTTAATTTCTGACTGTGCAAAAAATAATAATTATTTAATTGTAGTTAAACAAAAAAATGCAGTGACACTGCCATCACTATGCAAAGAATTAATCTGTAACTTAAGGAAAGTATAGCAGCGAAACGCAGGGGCTTAAAAAGTGGTATGTTTACTGTAAATCGGGGATTATTATTAAGTGTTACAATCCCCTTTTAACTATTTTAATGTAGGATAAAACCACCAAATGTTCTATTAACAAAGATACCAATACATGATTTTTTTGTGATTTTTAGAATTGCTGCTTATCCCTTTGGTTTCAAAAGTTTAGAATTTACTGGTATTTTTTATTACAAACACGACTGGGGAAAGACCGCACAACTATCATAAAATATACTACAATACACCAAATTTTACCGAAAGAAGAGAAACAGAATATAACAATAAGTCTTTGTGCCTTTGGTTATCAAACAAAGTTAGAATTCCCTGGTATTTTTTATTACAAAAACGACTGATAAAAGAGGCTAACCCTCTTGTTTGCCGATTGGTTTGTTCCGACTTGGTGTTGCCGATTGGCGTGTTGCCTAATTGGTGTTTTTGCGAATTGGTGTGCCGATCGGTTTGTGCCGCATTGACCTGTACCGTTAGCTCAGTTGTCACTAACGACTGTGGATTTATGCAAAACCCATGGGAATACCTTTCCCCTGTTTTAGGCTGTTAGTCTGTTACCAGCATGAGCAGATCATTTCAAAGAGCCAACTTTGCAGACTGCAGATGAACAAATACCCTCAAGCAATTCCGAATCGAGTCGATATATATACCTTATACATTTGGAGTGTTCCGATCCGTATACGGCTACCTAACCCCGGGGTTCCGTAGCCGTATACGGCTATATAACCAAAACGGGCTTTGTGGTTAGGTAGCCGTATACGGCTACGGAGCGTGTCACATGGATCGTTTATATAGCCGGACACAGTCATGCGGACTACATCTGCAATGTACGACCGTGATGCAAAAATAGATTCACTATCATATCAAGTGTCTCTTAAAAATTGAAAGTAGTGATTTTTGCCCTGATGTAAAGCTTTCCATAAAAAATATCCTCATCTAGAGGATGAAGCTTAGAAATGTTTCTTTTTTTTATTTATATATTTATTTCAATTTAGAGGACCGAGACCTCAGAGGTATACCCAAAAGTGGTTAACCACTCTACTAGGGGTATCCCTCGGAACTGACCAGAACGGCTTGGGACAATCAAGGGTTAATACCACCCTACTCTCTCGACACTGACTGTGATTATACATGTACAGTATGACTCTCTGTACCGACGGTTAACCGTCCCTCCTAAGTAAACGGGATTTTTCATGGTTTTTTGCCCAAGTCCAAATGAACACGGGGATAGCGGAATTCTAGTGTTAATCAATAGTTTCGTATCAAATTTAAATCCAGTCCCGATTAAATCCCAGCTAGTGTCCCTACCGGGGTTTGAACCGGGGATCTCCTGCCCAAAGGCGAATTCCTAACCAGTGGGCTCCCTTGCTCTCCCTTTGGTACAAATTTGGTGCAAATTTCTAATTTCGTATAGTCTTGAGCAAATACTAATTGTTCGGCCTTGTTTTAAACATTGAAATATAAGCAATTAGGAATTAGGATCGCACAGAGTTTTTGGACTTCCCGATCCCTATCATATCCATTGGCACCAAAATAATAGATCCTTTATTAGGAAATCTGTGACATTGCAACTCCCTCCATTGAATGTGTTATAAAAAGGACTGTTTGGCGCGAGCTAAATTTTAACAAATTAGGCCTATACAATTTTTAATAGAAATGTCTGTTAAAATATAAAATATTAGAAATATGAGTCATGACTTATTTTGTTGTATTCTAGATAAAACATTTCCTCCAAACGAGAACCGTATGTATTCCTGGAGCTCTTTTTGAGCAACAATTTATTCCTTGAAATTAAGAAAATGCAATTATTAAAATACGTGCTTTTTGAGATATCCTTGCTAAGAGGATGACACGTCGTTAAAATTCACTTTCGAGATACTTAGTAAATCGGCAATTTAGTCAGAAACACGGGTCTATTTTTTAAGTTTTAGTATATTTTAGAAATGCTATTTTACTTTTATTATCAATTAGATATAAGTGCTTCAATTGTGGAAGCTAGAGATCAAAAGCTTATTTACTTTTTGAATATGAATTTTTTAAGTGGAAAAATGAAATATCGCAGCTTGAGAAAAACAATAAAATACATAAGACAATATTATAAGAGATTTCAGTTAGAAGTACATTTTCGATCATAACTTTTGAACGGAAGCTCCGATTGTCGTCAAACAAACCGCACAGAAAGTAATTTCCTCAGTTTCAATATGTAGTTTATATTTTAGCCCCCTGAAGGGGTAATTCCACCTTAATGTAGAAATTGCTTTAGAAGAGGCAAACGATATTCATAAAACACAGCGAATATAAATAATATAAATTCGAATCGGATAAAAAAAGTAGATTAGGAATAAAAGGAAACAAAAAAGCAAAAAACTAAAAAATTAAAAAGTGACAAAATAAAAAAAAATAATGCGAAATTAACAAATATATAAATAATTTTTTTGTTTAAAAAAAGTATCAGAAATAAAAACTGTTGTCTTAATACCCTGTTCCTGCAGACGGGAGAAAAGAGAGTACCGACTTCACAAGTACAGGAATTGTTCTTTCATGATTTTCACAATGTAAATTACTCCAAAAAGAGTCTTCAAACCGCTTTCACGTAATTTTTTGAACACAAAAAATGAAGTTTGAAAATCCTTATAAAAATATACCAACACTTTTTTAAAACGGGTCTTGCCGGACAGGAACCCCGAGGACAGATGGACTATATAGCGAAACTGAGTGTTGACGGTACAAAAGTACATTTTTGCCTAGGAAGGAATTCTTTTATGAGGCCTAATATTTAACTATTTTTTCCCCGAATCATTTTTTAGCCTATGAAAAGAAATATGGATTACTGTCACTCATAACCTATCCACAAAACGCCGAACCTGACAACTGACTTATCACGATGCGGCTTTGGAATGGAATTTTGCTCGCACTCTACAAATTGAAAGAAACGCACAAGAAAGTACAGACAAAAAACGGGAATTGTTTATTGGCTAAAATGGCTATGAAATGAAGCGGAATGCGGGGATATACAATTTGGACGGGACGGGACACATCCTACAAATACGTTGTGTAAATCCACTCTAACTCCTATTCTGTAGTGTCTTTTGTTCAGAGCTAAAGACTTATATTTGTTCTTTGAATCTGCCCAATTTGCAGTTTGTACACGCAGGAATAATCCGACATTTAACCGAGTGTTTCCCAAATTCAAAAACTGACTTCAAAAATAAGATTTAATATTCATAACAATATTTTTAAGATAAAAATAACTGATGATCGGTTACATGAACGTACAAGCTTCCATCGATTCACTCTCTTGACACATGATGATAGCAAATTAGGAAACGCATATAGCGGTAACAACGCAGTACAGTCGTTGGTTTGAGCGATACATGTATCAAGGACTACTTTGTTATTCTACAAAATACAGTGCAAGTCAAATTTTTTGAAAAGAAAAGAGTACGTAAAAGTGTTTCAAACAATTTCATTTGAATCGTGTCGTTGTGTCTAATAACAAGGCACATTGTTTTTCGTAGAGAAAAAACTTGCATATTTGAAGTCGAATTGCTCAAGACAAAACAAAACCTATTCACCGGCTGCGCCCTCTTGAAAAATTGTTATATTAGTACGATGGCCTTAAGGATGGTGAGTAGGCTACCGAAACAATCCCGGGCTATTTTACCGAATACGGCTACCGAAAAACCTGGGTTAGGTAGCCGTAACGGCTACCGAAAACTTCGTTATATTACCTTGAAATTAGTAATCCTCAAAAATTTGTCTAAAAAACAGTAGAAATCCATCATTTTCCGGAGAAAGAACCTTTTCATGCAGAGTGTGGTAGTTGCAATTTCTTCAAAATTTTAATTCTAATATTTTTAAGTTTTTTCACATATATCATCACATTATATAGGAACTCAACTTCTCAAGTTGTGTTTAATAGTGAAAACAGGGATATTATCGTACATTTAGAGGGATTTTTAGATGACAAAGTTGGGTAGGTAAAACAGGGAAAGGTATTCCATGTGTTTTGCATAACTCCACATCGGTCATGAAACATGTTAAAGACATAATGGGAGTTATGCCTTACAGAAATATCGTAGTACGTTCCCCTACTGTCGTGATGAACGTTATGGGCGTACTCGCAGTAAATTTCTACAGTGATCATGCCATGATGATGAATTCTTAAACACAGGCTGATGAAAAGTAAGCAATTTCATGGCCTAGGAACAAATCATTTTTTAAATCTTTCAAATAGGTGATTTTAATCAACTTATGTGAAAGAGTATGTTTAAACATACTGATAACCCAGAAAAAATAAGATATTGTATGGCTTACCAAGCGGTGATTTCCACACAGTGACAAGCTGAGTCCCAATGCTGCATGGTATTAGCTTGATTGCCAGTTCAAATCCAGCAAGACAATGAAGAAGGTTCCAATCCAATGTTGCCACCTAATGCCTGCCGGACAGTACAGACAGTGCAGCAATAATGAGGTTGCCAGTTGAAATGCCCAGCTTGCACATTAAATTTTGATGGCTATATTTTTGTGATAATAGGCTGTAAACAGGGAAATAAATTGCTACGAATCAGTGACAGCAGCAGCAGACAGCAGTAGGGGGTGTGGGATGAATATGGGGGGGGGGGGAAGGGAGAGAGATTCTCTTCCAAATGAGGGCATTTGCTCCCCAGTTTCCCAACTTGAGCGTTACCGTATCAAAGTGATGGATGACTATCAATCGAATTACCTGAGCAAATTCTCTTGCATGCTTATGTGCATTTTCAAAAAATTGATGTCATATATTTGACATTTAAAATTTTTATGGCACACTTCTTGCAAATTACCCAACTTTGTAATTCTTCACTTCCCCCTCCAAATTTCTGTCCCCCAATTCCCCCCCCCCCCCCAAAAAAAAAGATCCTGGTGCCCCCACTGCTATTAGGTTGTGGGCCGCAGCTAATAGTGCAAGGACAACTTAGCAATCCGGTGTGAGTTGTGTATGTATGTGTGTTTGTGTGTGGGTATTTGTATGTGTGATTGTCACAACTGTCAAGTCTTTTTTTTTAATATTTGACCCTCAATTTGAAAAGGTTAACTTCAATCGGAAACCAAAACTGCTGTATAGTTGCACAATGGGATCCCTCATATGTTGATGAGGTCAAAGGGCATGTTGAAAGGTCACAGGTCATGGTGAGGTCGGTCAGTTGTGAAAAAAAGGGGATATCTAAAAATGTAAAATTGATTCTCTAAATTGAAAACTTGAAGTTCAATTGCGAACCAAAAAGTTTGTCATAGGGCCCATGCGATCACCTCATATGTGTGAGTTCAAAGGTTCACGTGCCAGGGTCAAAGGGGGACAATGGGTGGCCCACAGCCTATATCTTTGAATATAGGAAGTGCGAAAGCCGAGAACCGCAAAAATTCTAGTTTTCTAGTAGTTGGTGATGGGGTGGTAGTGGTGGTGGTGATGATGGTGATGGTAGTGGTAGTGGTTGGTTGATGGTGAGTGTGTGTGTGGTGATGGTGTGGTGGTAAGTGGTGATGGTGGTAGTGGTGACGTGGTGATGGTGGTTGAGGTGGTGGTGCGGTTGATGATGAGATAAACAAGTTTATTGACAAAAGATGTATACAGTTAAACAAGTTTTGTTTTGTACAAGTTTTGTTTATTGACAGAGATGTCTTTTATTTAAAAAAAAATATGTACAAATTATGTACAAAATGCCAAGCTAGCAAAGTAGTTACCGCAGGACAGGGCAGCAGCAAAAGGTAAGTTGAAGCAGGTAAGCTGTAGTTAGCAAAAAAAAAAAAAACAAAAAACGGGCATCATTTTTTAAAAACATTTTTTACCCGATTTGTAAAAAAATGAAAATTCAGCTGCGAAGGGGCTGAAAACATTGTGAAAAAAATGTGGTCAAAAAACCTGCATTATTTGTTTAGCCACCCACCCAAAAAAAACAAAATGAATTGTACATTTGCTTTTTAGTTCCTATTTTCTGTGACAAACTTTTTAGTGTGCCTAAGCAGAATGCAGGTCAGACCCAAGCAAGCAACCTAAGAAAAGAAAAGACATTTATAATACAAGTAAAAGCAAGGAGTAAAGATTTGAGTTTTTAGGCTACAAAACCAACAAACCCTTGATAATGTCATCAAACAATCACAGCAAAGTACGGAAAAACATAATTACAGCCAATATGTTTAAAATCCCAAACGGGAAATCATATTCTATTTCCTATATCAAGTGGTTTGGTAGTAAATAAAGAGGGGTTTGTGATTAAATGTGTGTGAAATTGTATTTGGTAAGATGGGAAAAATAGGTTCTATAAAAAATCGATATGCAAATCAATATGCAAACAAAAATTTTCTATGAGGAAAAAAGACAGTACCAGAATCCAGAAGGTAAAATAATTAGGCGCGGTCCCCATGGCCGCCGAAGCGAGAGCCAGCAGCCACCATCGCCACGCCATAATCATCACCATCGCACCGCCATCACCACCACCATCATCATCATGCCGCCATCGATCATCATAATCACCAAATCATCGCAGGACCTATATTATCAATTTCATTCATCATCATCCTAAAAACAGAAATGTAAACAAGCCTAAAAAAACTAATCTGTTTACTGTGAACATGAAGACCGGTAAAACTGAAAAAAGTTTGAGCATTAAAAAAAGATTTTAAGGAAAAATTAATTGAAAGGCATAACACCCATTTTTAAAGTTGTACAAGGACGCCAGTCAATACAATATGGCAGCCAAAAACGTGAATATCTTAAAATGACTTGGACACAATATCTAAAATATTACCCTTTGCAACGTTTTATAAATTATCGTGTGTTTCATGAAAATTGAAATGGACCTATTGATCATAACCACGTGAACTAGGTAGGTAATCGCTAAATACAAAATGGGTCAATTATAACTGGAGTGCACTTATATGTGAAAAAAATTGTAATTCCTATGGTATGTGACAAACTTTGCGCCATATAGTTTATATTTTGATTTTGGAACATTTAAACAATTGAAAGGTATGTGTACATTGGTTAGGATCACAAGGGACATTTCTAATATCCATTGGCACATTGATTTCGAATTGAAGGCCGTAAATACTTACGAATTTGCATGCCGTCTTTCTGAAGATGAGATCGTTCCGGTTTTGTAATTGCCTGTTATTTTTTAGGGGGGGTGGGCCGGCATATTTTAAAATTAATAGATTGGCTGCCATTTGAATTTGAAGAGTATGCGGACTTAAGTTACAAGTGCCATACACATGGTTCATTGGATCCATAGTATTTGATGTAGTAAATCCATAGCTTCAAAAAATATGGGTGAATAGATAATTATCACTTTTATGGCCGACCGCCATCTTGGATTTCGCAAATGCCCCAAAGGATGCCAAGGCGGCACCCGGCAGATTCTTTATACTACAAACCTAACCATCTATCATTTTCCGCAAAATTTATATCATCACTGTAGGGTCACATGAAACGTTTTCTATATGATAGTGTACAATTTTAAAATGCGTTCACATATTTAGTTCTATATCAGTGATTCAGTCCATTCGAAATAGAAAAAAACTTGCTTGTATGTAGTGTATAAGGATATCATAATAAATACAATGGATTTACTACTTTATTTTTAGGGTAAGTGTATTACATCACACTGATGATACCATAGAGAATTGCCAGGGACAAATAGATCATTAAGTAAGCAAAAAGTTGAGGAGATATTAGTTTTTAGCGCGTAATGTCCATGACGCAAAATGTGTAATGTCCATGACGTTCGTTTGAGTGACCTACCTAAGTTGTGGAAGACACTGTTACAATTTCGTTGTACTATTTTTGTAGAGTTGCCTCTACCCCTAAACACTATACTGATTTGCAATTAAAATGAACTCTAAATTCAGAAAGTTTTTGAGTTGAACTTTGATAGTGTGCAAAACGTGTTTTTTCTGCGTAATGTCCATGACGCTTATTTGCATAACTCCTGTCGTAATAATTAGCGGTGGCTTCCCAACAAAAATTGATGAGAGGTACAGTTTTATCCCAGTTACAATAATCAATTAACAAACCCAAAATGCAGAGTTTAGAAATAACCTAAATATACCACTAAAAGCAAAAAAATTGGTTTACGTGTGATGTCCATGACGCTGGAATTGCCCACTTGCAGTCGTTTCGGAGGTGACAGTTAACATTGTTAACATGTTTCAGAAGTGACAAAGATGTTACCATGGCTTTTGTTGATAATACCTGTAATTGAGAAACTGACTCTAATTTTGCATTGCAACAACATATTTATTCATTCTAATTATAAGGAGATACAAATAGACTTCGCAAGGTGTCACAACAAACAAAATTCTACGGTGAAATAATCTGCATTGCAGGCAAACTAACATTTGTTGTAAAAAATTACAATCCACATGAGACTCCTTGTGCAAATTTTCTTCAAAGGTCGTCTTCTTAGCGTGTCCACAAGTCATTAGTAATGGCTTGTGGTGGTGTCAGGATTTATTCAACTGAGTAAGCTGATCCGGGGCCGTGTGTATCCATGATACGGACGCTTCTAACATGGCCCGCTTTTTTGAGACTAGGGGCGGATTGGGAACAGTCAGGGGTTAACACCCTACTCTTATTCGACACTGACTGCGATGTACATGTACAGTTGTGACTCTCTGTACACGGGACCAATGGCTTAACGTCCCCTCCGAAGGACGGGATGCTTTCATGATTCATTTGCCCAATTCCAAGTGAACCATGGAGGAGTAAATCCCAGCAAGTCACCCCACCGGGATTCTAACCCGGGATTTTTTGGTATATTTGCGCCACAGGCAAGCACCCTAACCGCTAGACCACGCTCTCCCACTTCAAAGGTTACTTCCTGAAACAAATTAAACTTTTTAAGAAGATTTACATGCATAAAATTCTTAGAACTTTGCAAATACGCAGTCATTTCGGAGGTGACAAAGATGTTAACAAATTGTTTTCATGACCTGTGTTGATTAATAACAGAGAAGCTGGTTATAATTTTGCATTTTAACAGCTTGTTCATTCTAGTTTACAAGAAGAGTTCCTGAGATTGAAAGAAAAAATATGCAGGACACTTGTATTACACCGAGGTTGCAGGCCAACAGTATGAACAAGCTGTAATATCAGAATTAGAAAAATCGCTTGGTGTGCTCATTTCTCGAGCATTGTTTAAAGAGATTTATTGGTATGAATCTTCGGCACGTAAAAGAAAGTAAATTGTCGTGCCGAGCAAGCTCATGCGCAGAGTGCCCATCTCTCTCTTTCCTTAGCGTTTGGGCCAGACTCCTCCGTATTATTTTTGCTGTGGGGGGTTTGCCACTCCTCCCGCACAGTCTGTTACTTTCCCAGCTTTAAATAATGCTGGTGCCCATTTATACACCTGGGTGGAGAGGAGTAATTAAGGTAAAGCGCCTTACTCAAGGGCACAACACGTTGGCCGCAGTGGGACTTGAACCCACAACCTTTCTCGTGCGGGGCAAATGCTTAATCCACAGGACCACACGTGCCTTGACAATCGGCACATATATACTCCCCGCCTAAAAAATCCAAACAATATAAATGACTGTATTAAAAAGGTATGTAGGTGAATTATAATAATAAATGCCAGGAGCGTTGTTCGCGTAATGTGTTTGCTTATTGACCTGTGTCCATAATGCATTGATAACGAAGCATGATGTGGAAGTTTGAGAGATATATCCAGCTGGCTTGGCACGTTCATTTGAAAGCAAGTTGAGCACGTTGATGGCCATTTCAACATCGTTCAGAATTTTTAGGTGGGGAGTATATAATGAAATCCCTAAATATGACGTACCAGATGGTTTGCAGGGTCATTGTTTTTGGTCACTTAAATTAACATTGTTGTTTCTCATTACTTTCCCTTATTTATAATAGGTAATAGGTTGTGACATTCAGGAAGACAAACTAAAGGAACTGCAGAAGCAATTTTCTAAAGACACAACTATGAAGGGAACTTTTGAACCCTTCCGATGTGACCTAGCAAAGGAAGATGAAATTCTTGGTATGTTTGGTGACATCAAAACCCATCATGGTGGCGTAGATGTCTGCATCAACTCAGCAGGCCATGCCAGGAATGGTCCCTCACTTTTGGAAGGTGCCACTGCTGACTGGCGTAGTCAGCTGGAGATAAATGTTCTGGCACTCTGCATCTGCACTCGGGAAGCAGTCCGACAGATGCGAGAGAGGGGAGTTGATGACGGCCATGTTATTCACATCGGTAGTGGTGCTTGTCACCAGATCAGCCCGCGCCCAACTTTGCACTTTTATTCAGGCACCAAATTCATGCTTCGAGCACTGACAGAAGGACTTAGACAAGAATTGCGTGAGATCAAATCTCACATTCGAGTCTCGTGTGTTTGTCCACCCATGGTGAGGACCCCATTCTCGTATCAGATGCTACCCAATGACAAGGAGACTGTAGATGACTGGTATGCCAAAGGTCCTATCATCGAACCTGAAGATGTAGCAGAGGCAGTAGTGTATGCACTTGGAGCACCACCACATGTCCAAATTCATGACATTATTATGCACGCTCTGCCCAAGTAAATTGTTTACTACACTGAATGCTTCTCAACTACAGGGTTCACAACTTCTAAGTTCCCCTATCATTTTGTTAATTTTTTTCTATCTTTTATCAATTTTAAATATTCAAAACATTAAAAAAAATGTTTGTGTATATGCTGAAAATTCTGTGGGCATACATGATTGCAAAGATCCCTATTTTTGCAGTCCCTGTCACCGAATGCCACTGGGTTTGGAAACACCAGCCTTTCACCCATATCCATTTCATAGATTCCTTACCTTGTATTTCGCTACAGAAACAACTTAAAATGAAAACAAAAGGTGATTTGTATATGCTTATATTTCAATAGAAAACATACCGTGTTGTTCCTAATAAACGCCCCTGCTCTAATAAACGCCCCCCTACGATTTTTGGATAAAACAATTCAAGAAAATTAGTTAAGCTTACCTAAATCACATTATTTAATTGCCGGGACTGTCGTAATCCGTATCATAATCGCTGTTGTGCACAGTTGTAATAGTTTAATTAGTATGGAACTTTGACCTCGGGAGGTGCGTATTTGGTAATCAGCGAAAATAAGCGTGTGTAAGGTGATTTTTGTGGGATTTTTGACTTTCCATTTTTGACTGTAATAAACGCCCTCCCTTTTGAAAAATGCACCGCCCCTGGGGCGTTTATTAGGAACAATACGGTAGGCTGAATTTCATATTTGCTCCTATAGATAGGAAAATAGAAATTTCACAATTTTCACCAAAGAAACCGTTCTCAGCTTAATCCTTTCAGATGGGGATATTTTTGATTGAGAGCTTGACCAGTGCAAAAATCAGAATTTTCACATTTTTTAGAGACACCTGTTATATGAAATCTCTTGTTGCACCTTTAATTCTTAAAATAATGGCATGTTTTTCGATCAGTATTGTGACAAATTGTCAAAAGTTCTGATAATTTTGTTCACGGCAAGTTTTGAAAGAAGCCAGTGGTTGTAACCAGTGGGGGTTCCCCCTGCTCAGAACCATCCCTAAGCCCCCCCAAAAAAAACCTGCCCATTTATACAGTGTATATGGATGCATATGACCCTTTTGTTTGTGCCTCAAAATTGCAAAGGGTCTGGTGCCACGTTTGTTCATTCATGTAACACCTTGCTTGTAAAAAGCATGCAAAAGGGCTTCAGAGAGAATGCCCAAAAACACAAATAGTCTAGCAGATTACATGGGTTCCCATGCACCCCCCTTAAAACTAAATTCTAACATGATTTTTAGAATCTCTACGACATCTACTTAAAGAATTTTGATGTTACCAATATCAAATATTGTCCCACAGGGTCCGTTTGGCGGCCATCTTGGATCCAAAGAGATTCGTCATATAAAATGGTTTGATTGAGTTGAAAAGTATCTCAAATGATTTGTCTCATCATAAGGAATCAAAAAAATATATACTTTGGCATATTTGTGATATTCAGTTGCAGAGAAATGGGTGAAAATGTGATAAAGGTCATTGCACTTTTGATTTGTCATTGTACAGGGGCCTAATTTTCAAAATGCATTTGGTATCAATTGTAGCTATGAGCATGAGCAATCCAGAAAAGTTTAGTTTGCACTATCTAGGATGTTTAGTTAGGAATTTATGAGCGAAAAAGTACACAATTTTAAATTTTATCAAAATTTGTATTGGTTTGTTATGGGAAGATATAAAATCATGGAACTCACATTCCAGATTGTTTATGCTCATACCAACAATTTAAAACCACAAAAAAACAATAAAACACTTTTTTTGTTTTTTTTTTTTTTTTTGTTTTTTTTTTTTTTTTTTTTTTTGTTTGTTTTTAACACAAGCATTTTGAAAATTAGCCCCCCTGTACAATGACTAAACAAAAGTTCAATGACTTATCACATTTTACCCCTATACTTGTAATGACATCACCAGATATGCCAAAATATATATTTTATGAGCCTTATGAGGAGGACGACTATTTGAGATACTTGTAACCTCTAAATTGACCCCCTTTGTAAGATTATCACCTCTCCATCAAGAGGGCCGCCAACGGACCCCTTTGGGAAAATATTGATTTTGGTTAACATCAAAAGTCTTTAAGTAGAGGTCGGAGAGATTCTAAAAATCATGTTGGAATTTAGTTTGGGGGGGGGTGCATGGGAACCCATCTAATCTGCTAGACTAAAAAACCCAACCAAAAGTTGCACTCCTGAAGTTTCAAAGGGATTGTGGTTGGTACTGCAACACTTCAAAGATGGTCTATATAGATAGAGGCAAAAACGTTACGTATCTTTAGAAATACACCGGTCTCGAGGTTTTGCCGACACAAAGAAAACATAGAGTACAACAATAGAAAGCCAACAATGGCTGCCTCCGATTATTCCACTACTGTGGGTTGACGCGTTGCATATACAAAGAATCGGGAGTGATCAAATTAAAGCAATATTGGCACATTTTTTGAAGAGCGCCCCCAATTTCAAAATTTGATTGATTGGAACAGTACGTTGAATGGTCTAGGAAACTATACCGAGCGAACGAAAATGCTAAAAAAAAAAAAGCGTTATTATCATGTTTTCACAAACGAAGCGATTTGCTAATTAGAATTGGGGATCCCAGAATGGACTTAACGGCAGAGCTGGAAATGCCTACGTTTATGTCGCATGAGTGAAATAGTGCCACCTCGAGGAAAATAACCTCAACTTGACTTGCCCCGAAACTATATTAAAACAACTAATGGATGAGTAGACAAGTGACCAGGCGCTATTTACCGGCTATTTCACATTGGAAAGGCAGTTTTCCAGCATCAGTTGAATATTATCGGGATCCCGATAATAGTTATTCTAGTACAAAATTCTTCCGTTTGGGACCACAAGGACATTTTCGCTTAAACAATTCACAGGTATAGTTCCCACTAGCCAGTTACCAATGCAAACGTTGTAAAAATCTCCAAATTTTTGAAAAAAAAAAATTGGGGGCGCCCTTCAAAAAAATGTACTAATATGCTTAATGTATGTGTTAGGGGTGGCAGGGTTAATATAGTGTACCTGGATTCATTGTGCTCAGATATCTTTTTATCAGACTGCAATGCGCGCTTAGGTGAAAAGATGTATGTATTGTCATTTGAGGCGGTTTGTGTTTTGATTTCAATCAAGACGAGGTCGATGTACTTTCATTTGTTGTGTGGCCAGGGGGTAGGACAAAATTTAACCACCCAATACCACCCAACATTAACAAACTGAATTTTGGGGATTGTTTGTAGCGAATTGACATAAGGTGTATACAAGCACCCAAACTACTAATTATTCCATGCAATATTAAAATGTAGCGCCCAGCATGAAACGACTGTTTTTGATATGGGTTCACCCCTTGGGCACCACTAACCATAATCAAATTGCAAGGAAGCGTACTAATTCAGTAGAAAAACCCTGTGAAAATAATACACAAAGATTCATGCATTGTCCCACACCAGTGTCTTGGAAAAACTCCAATAAAGTGCAACTTTGGTTATTAAGTTGTTGATGCATATCGACAAACCCAACCCCATGTTGTGGCATTCATTTCAGAAATATGGCACCCTTCTAGCCGGAGGGTTGTATTGAGTTATCCCACAATGCACCAGTTTTGGGAAATTTCACCTTAATATGGTCATTGTAGATCACCACATAAACATTATCTTAAAGGGGGATGGCCCCATCTGTAAGGATATGAAAGTTTTCATCTCCGATAGCTTGGCCTTCACTCCCCAGCTCACTCCAAGTTTCGCGCCACATATTTCATTCTGTTTGATGCAAGAGCTAAAAAGTAATTTTGTAATAAGCCCATAGGTACTGTGTGTATAAAATTAAATTTTGGGCGACCCAAAATGGGAAAACATTTTCGCTTCAAAAACATCCTTTGGCTCTAAAGATTTCACAGGTAAATGAGAAGACGAGGAGTTTTATTCTTATACCAAAATGTGACCCTTCTGGTAAACAAATATGGGCTTCTGGGGACAGGCTATTAATGATCGGACGGCCAGGACCTTGTATAATCCATGATAACACTTATTTTACTACAAAGGTAGATTATTTTTTTTTGGGATATTTTGCAGGTTAGAAATGTCGTGTGGTTCTTAAAGGAAATATGTCCTGATTTGAACATATTTGGAAAAAAATTTGGTTTATGGATGGGAAGACTTTAAGGAACATAGATACATATAAATCAAAATATAAGTTGAAAAATGTCCACATTTGTTGGTATTTTGCCCTTTTAATTTCTGCCCAATTAGCTTACTCGAAACGATTCCGACAAATCAACATCGAAGGCAAATGGTGAGTCAAAGGATGACCATCCATAATTTACGTCGTTGTGACCTCATATCGCAGTGCGAGTGTTGCACATTCTATTCGGGACCGGCAGGGGGGTAGGACATGCCATCCTAACAGCAACAGCCTGAATTCAAATCAACATCTGGCGCGACCGAGTGGCTATGCTAGTCCTTTCAAAGAATTAACGGTAGGAGGGTGCTTTTACGCGTATGGGACGGTTACACTCAGACGCCTAAGATCTAGGCTCGTCACGATATGCTTAAATCTCTTCATGGACGTTATTGGAAATTACACTATTGCAGCGGGGTTATAACTAACCCCGAGTGGATTTGAGTCAATAATTATCTTTATTATTCTGTATTAATAAGAGGATGAAGGTTTAAGAGGAGATTTGGTAATGAAATTGAGACACAGGCTACTATAGTAAATGCACGTAGCAGTTCCACAAATTACCGCTTGGAAATCCCCAGTGCCCAAATCAGAAGCAGTCGTTCACCCCTACCCCCCTGTGAAATGCGAGCGAGTGTTTTATATCAATAATAATTAAAAACCAAACAAAATAAAACAAAAATATTTGTAATTTCTTCTTTTTCATATTTTCAACTTTTTATTATTACTTCATAATCCAGCATTTACATTCAGCAATAACAATTGAGTCACACGAGTTTTGGTCATCACTTGACGTCTCTCTATTTGAAGCCTCTATTTTGTTAATTTTTACATTCAAATTTATTATTTTTCGGGAATTCGGATGTATTGTACAGATATTTTATGAATTGTAGTAAAACTGAGATTGCACAATCTTGAATTTTCCTTTAATTTTGTAACACTTTTTATTTCTAAGAACTGGCGAGATAAGTAGGCACATTGCTATGGCATAATGGGGGTTGATCAAAAAACCCTTCTGATTTAGGCTATGGGAACTATTATAAAAGTATAGATTTTCTGAAGCCCTAGGAACAATGGATCATTAAAAGTATAAATATCACAAGGCAAGTATATACAGGGTGACCTCCCAAACACCCATTACAGGGAACACAGACTAGTATCGAGTACGAATACTTGACGAGTTACGAGAAAAAATGTGTGTTCTCACAATCATACTAAGGCATTATACTCGTACTATATTCGTGATTTAAAAGGTAGCTGTATATAATCAGGCCAATAGTCGTTCATACTCAGGGGTAAAGTACTTCATACTCAGGAATATACTCGGACTACAAGTCTGCTACGGTGAAACAAACCAAAAAACATGCTAAAAAAGATGTTATATTACTGTACCCGTGTAAGATGTGTGTTCCGATTTATGCGTGTTGTGTTTCTCTACCTGATTATGAGAGCCTGGCACTTGCATAGGCAAAGTACCGTGAGAAAACCTACTTGCGGTTTTGATGGGTAGAGCAACAATAAAATGCATGGCATAGTCCTTCAATACTGGTGTAAAATTATGGTTAACCACTAAAACGGCGTTTTTATATGATATCTGGGAATGAACAGGACTTGAGGGTTCAAATTTAAGGACGACAATGAGAAAAAAATATGGCCTCCTTGCATCCTGCATCATCACACAAAATCGATTACTAAGCACCGGTGGGTAAAGGTAACAGGGGGGTCACAAAGACATCGGAACCGCACCTTTAAGATACACATCGGGCAAATAATGATCGATATGTCTGTTAATGTAGCTTAACTCAATACCCAACCAGGCATATCACCATTTCTTTATTCAGGTTTACGAGTGGTCAAAAACACTAGGTTTGGGTTTGAAATTTCCTTCATCCAATAAAATTGCATTTGAAGCAACTAAAGCTGAAAGAAGTTAAATTTTGACTGGATAAACACATTACACGGCTTATAGCACAGGAATTCAAAACCTCATTGTTAAATGTGTCCTGCTGCTACGAGTTGTGTGCGATTTGGTCGGGCAAACAATCTATTACGTGGCATTCTACAGCGAATTATAAAACTAAATAGCATTATTTTCATTGACTTGTACAACAATGTAGCCCAATCTTATGGAGGGTCGAAAATACACACACACAGGAATACGTATAATCAATATATGGTTATGGTTATCTATCTCCCGGGGGGGGGGGGGTCTCAAGGGTTTGTGGGTACCCATGCTCATTCCGGGGTTCTGAAAGTGACCACTGATGGGACCAATTGTCAGTGAAAATAACCCTAGGGGACCAGTATTCAGTAAAATACCCGCTTTCGATGAATATATCCCAGAACGGGATCAATAGCAGTTAAAACTCATACCCCTAGCGGGAACTGCTTTCAATATGCGAATAAAAAAATATACCTTAAAGAAACATAGATGAGACAAATAACACTTGTACTACTGTAAGAAAATTACAAACTGCAGTGTTATTTTACTGACATATTAGATAATTTTCCCACTTTTCAATGAGTCAGTCACATTCTTACCTGAATTTGATAACCCTAGCGGGCACGAAGATATTGTGAATTTGATACCCCGAACGGTAGTACCGCATTTGCAGCTAAGTCACATGGAACGAGCAGGGTCCTGACCAAAACCAAGACCCCCCCACCCACCCCCAGATCTATCTACACACATACAGGGTTGATTACAAGACAAATTGGCTAAAAAAGCATTTGTGTTCAACTTGTAATCAATTAATTTGCAAAGGACCGGTCTTTGGAGCCATATGTATGTAAGAATAAGTGGCCTATAAAGAAAAGGCAGCACAACCTTTGTGTGTTCCTGGTTGAGAGCAAAAATTGATTTGCACCCATTCCCGAAGAATGGGTAATAGAACAATAAGTCAAACTGGCATATGGTACAATTGTATTTCTTCTGTCACAATTGTAGTCTTTCCAGTATTCTTGCATGTCTTGTAGTTTTAACCGATGAAGACATTTTAGTTTACATTTAAAAAAAATGTAAAAATGTATATTTTGTGAGGACTAATTACACTGAATGTGATTAATTAATCCTTATATAGTACATTATAATTTCTCGTTAAAAGGATAGGGTGGCAATGCAACAACCCACGCTTTATCGGTGCCCACCCAGGTTTTTTTAAAAAACGTACACCATTTTGTGTTGCCTGCCGTAAGGCAGGAAGGCACATAGGGATCACTTTGTGTCCAGATGTTGATGTTGATATTGTAGTCTGATGTTGTGGAAAAGGGTAACATTGCCTGTATATCCGCATGCTTATGGATTAAAACCAAAACTGGAGTTCATAGGTTGCAGGGGATTATTCATGTTGATAAGGTCAAAGGTCCCATATCCAACAGGTAGAAGATCCATTGATGTCAAGTTGTAAAATTGGGACCACAATGAACGATTGAAGTTCGATTGAACCACACTTGGTTTATGGAATTACATGATAAAGTTTGCCCCCCCCAAAAACATTGTTTTTTAAAGAGGTCAAACCGTCAAAGGTCACAGCTCGAGGTCAAAGTCACATGGGGCCTCTATATTCACAACCGAGACGGCAGCCGACACAAGCGGTACGAGGAGGATATTATTTTTAATTTCATTTGGTCTTTTTGTGCTGCACAATCTGCAGCACACTGACATCTGTTGTGCATCCCACCGCATAGCAGGGTTTTCTCCATCTTGAAAAACAAGGGATAAAACACCCCCCCCCCAGAGTTTAAAAATCAGGAAAAAAATACAGTGGTTTTTTAAGCAATTAAACGCGTAAAAATTAGGGTTTTAACCAAAATGAGTTCTATTTTGTATTGTTTGCCCCCCCCCACTGGTTTAGCCCCTCCTATGATTTTAACCCTGGCGCCGACCCTGCGGATAACTGATTTTTGGAAGGAGAAAGGAAAACGACAGGGAATTTCATATAAAAAAAAAACAACAAAATCGGAAATTAGGAAACTATGGGGGGGTATTAGCCCACCCATTGAGAGTAGCTAGGTACATGTAGTAATGGTGAAGAATGGAGCAATTGAGGGAAGTAGGAGGCCATCAGATGTAGTATGTTGTATATGAACTTAGAAATACCATGATTTAGTATCTTAACTCAAAAGGATTTTGTGGGTGGGGGGGGGACGCCAACTACCTTTTGCCAGTTTTACGACTAAGAATATACTTTTTCTGGGACTCATATTTTTGCATTCGTGTGAAATTGGGTCGGATCTGTCATGAAAAAATATTAAATCTGATCGCCCCATTAAATTAGCGAATAGTGTGGGGTCCATGGACCCACCTTGTCCACCAAAGAGTAAAAAGTATTAATTAATACAAGTATTAGTAATTTGTTTCTGTGAGTATTCACAGCAGACCATATAACCCTCTCTAAAAAAAAATGGACATAAAAAATGACATCATTGTCAGCAGTTTTGATAGTAGAAGTGAGAACATACCATTGCAAAAGCCCAATTCACTATGGTGTTAATATTGAGGGGAAATCCTAGTCCTTGTCAAGACGCCACAAATCGTACGCGGAGGCGCGGCTTGGATGATGTAGCGAGCCTTCGCCA
>JAMKCH010018201.1:0-22768 GCA_023653785.1 Ophioderma brevispina
TAATAGCGTTGTAATTTGATAGTGATAGTACTCACTGTCGGCTTCAGTTGTATAATGAATGATAATTGTGATAGAGAAAAATGCATTACTTGATAACAATGCGTCTAATTTAATCTATTCAAACCGCAACCAAAACCCAAAGGGAAATACCTTTAAAACGTTTAAAATAAATCATAGGCAAACATTTAACAAAAACATGATTTCATGAAAAGGCAAATATCTAATGCCTTTTGATTACAAGTCGTAATTATGAAATTTATCAACTTTATAAATATCAACTATATATATTAGTAAGTCTCATCTCATCATTCAACTTTCGTACATGTGTACGATATAGTGTAAGATATCCAAAGAATATGGTATAATCTATTTGTCTACTTTTTATAGCGTTTTACTTTGGAACTTTTTCCCATATTAAGTCAGAAGTTTTACAAAATATTTGGTTTGGTAATACACAAAACCAACATAAAAGTTACCCAGGTTTTTGCAATTTTGCAAATTTATTTAAATAAAGGTATAATGATTACCTACAACCGTTCGATACTGAAATTTCCTTTGATTCCATGCTTACTCAAGAACTTTAGAGACATAAGTTTCAAAAGATATATAAAAGTTATGCCTGTTTACAATCGGAAGGCTAGGATTTCATTCACAGAAAACCATTTTGATGTTGGTTGATCTTTTAATACAAATTTCACAAAAAAAATAACAGAGGACCTTGTTCAATAACATTTCATCATTTGTACTGACTTGGGTTCACGCATCAGTTTCATGTCTGACTTTTAACTTTCGGTTCCAAAAATAGTTGAAACCAATGCCGATTTTAAATAACCATCTGTTAATCTAATAGAATCATGACTCCCATTGTTGTTATTTACACCTCATGAATTTCCATGGCATCATGCCAATTCATTGGCTTATTCCTAGTACAGGTGTCACTTCCCTAGGGAAATTGTTTGGACTATTTCCTCATAACCTCACAACCATAAAACCTTTTCCCTCGGTACTTATCGTACTAGCTACGATCCATCACCCTCACCCTTTGGGTTCCGAATGATAGAACCCGAAGCCAGGAAACTCGGGAAAATATTGTTTTCTATTCCCTCTCTAACCTTGTAGTATTTGCGGAATGTACTGCATATTGTTTGAATTACAATTTGTAATAAAAAGGAAATTACATCTTACTATAAACTCTCAATTTCAAGATTTGATATTTATGCACCAAATCATCCCATGGAGGACGCGTCCAGATGAATTCCATACCACCTTATGTAGTCACAACTAAGGTGATACACCTGGCACAAAGTTCTTCGGCATGTTTTTCGATCAGTATTGTGCCAAGTCAGACCATTTTGAAAGTTTTTCGAAATATAACAATTTTGTTGCCTAGGTCTTGCGCTTTCATTTAACACCTCGCTTGTAAAAAAGCAGGCAAATGCTGAGATAGAGTGCCCGAAAGACGCCAACCCCCCAAACCAAAAGTTGCAGTTTTTTGGATTTTTCAATGGTCACTGTGTGGTATAACGCAATAATACGTGTGTAGATTGATTTTACACCCAAAGGGTTTTCCGACTGAATGGACGAGAAAGCACACTTGCAATATTGGAGTGTGTCCGCGTGTTCGTGTCCCCAGTACACTTTCATGCCCTCATTGAAAAATTTCCAAACCTGCAACTTTTGGTTTTGGGGGTTTGCGTCTCTCGGCGTTCTATCTCAGCCATTTCTGCACGCTTTTTACAAGCCAGATATTAATGACAAGAGCAAGACCTAGGCAACAAATGTATATTTCGAACTTTCAAAATTGTCTGAATTTTGGCCCAGTACTGATCGAAAAACATCCAGAGATACTTTTTGTGCCAGTGTATAGCCTCCAATAGGGGTATTGAATTCACTTTGAATATAGTCATGGTCGGGGCATAATCATGTGACATCATGCATCGATCATGAATCTTGAACATGGCTTTGTCGAATCATTCAATACCTCCACTAGAGTATATCTCATTTCAGGCTATCCGCCAGAGAAGTGCATTAAATGCACCTAAAATAGCACGATGCTTGACGGAATGTTAATTTTTGTATTCTTATTTCTCCGCACATAAAATTACTATCATGAAATGCGCGCATTGTTAGTTAGAAATATAACCATGTTTTGGCGCTAGAACACACGCCGCTACGTAAAGTCAAGGCAATAAGACTTCCGCGACCTTCGATTATCAATTAATTTTGAGCTAAGTGAAGCAACCAAGATAGTGGAAATATTAAATTAAATGAAAAAGTAAAAAAAGAAAAAAACTAATTAATATTATTATTTTCATTCAGATTCTAATGGGAATTACAATGATCGACGAGTTGAACAAGATGTTTAAATGTCGAATTAACTGTGTCAATTTTGTTTTGCCATGCGTTGTTTTCACTTGCCTTCCCTTTCTGCGCCTTTAAAGTATTCTTTTACCATGATTATTGCGTTATAATTGAATCCAGAATACACAAGACGCAAGTCATTTTGCTTTTTTATAGCATCTAATTTCATCTTTGAACAAGAAAAAAAGTTTAAATCTAAAAGTGGCCATTGTTTCCGATTGCTAAAGCGCTCGTTCCCAGAACCCTAGAATTTACGGAAAGTTTCAAATGTTAATATCGAAAAATCCACTATTTTTATCATTTACCTGTAAAATCTTAGGACAAAAGATGTTGTTGGAAGTTATGAGTTCCATATATTTTTACACAGTACTGTACTCTGTGGGCTTATAAAATCGCGTTTTTAACTCTCCATCAACGGATGAATATCCGGCGCGAAACTTTATAGATTGGGTTTTTGAGGTGAAGGCCCTTTTATCAGAAGAAAACCTTATCCTACTTAAATCGGGGTCACCCTCTTATAAACAAATCATATTGAATAAGCTTATCTACGAAATAATACCATTTTCTAGATATCGCAACATTATTTTTTAAGAAACATGAAAAAAATGTATGGCGAGAGCATCAATAGATAAGAATCAGCAAGATAGGAGATGTTTTTTGAAATGAGTGAAATTGTCTTTCCGTCGAACTAATTTCCAAGATAGTAATTGCTTCAAAAAGAAGGGGTTGGTAAAATTATCCTAATAATAGCATTTTAATTCCATCCAATGAGAAAAAGATCATTCTCTACCTGAAACAAGGGCGTTCACTTTATCGCCAACTCAATTTCAATTAACCGCCCTCCACAAAATGTGTGCGTGGGCAACTAGAGAAGGTTTTCGGCGTGTTAAATGCAGCGTCATTTTGGCATGTATAAGGAGTATAAGATTTTTTTTTCTTTGCATGTACCATGAACGTACCATGTTAAGCTTATTTACACAAAGGTGATAAATCAAGTGAGTTTTGAAAATGCTTCAGACATCTGACGAATGCCATGATTGGAAAACCTTTTGTCTCTAAGGCTGTAAGATTGTGTATGTTGTATGGATATTCCAGATAACTAGACGGTTTACAAACACAATCAATAAATATATTTTCGCGAACTGCTCATCCATACTAGTGTCTTGTTATCTGAACGTAAAGCTATTTCCAATTCCAACTAATATCGCAACCGAGCGTTTCTTTTATTTGGTGCGATTATGTCCAAAATTAAAAGCGTTGCAGTTCAACGATGATATGTCCTCACAGGCGAGACACTCCAAATGATACAGCATGCAGTGGTCAAAGTTTCCACTAAATAATCCATGGGAATCTTGTTCAGTAAAAATTCCTTTTTTTCGAATCAGTCCTAAAGATAACGTAATCCAACAGTTCAAGATGAGGGGATATAGGTTCCTTGACGACACAAATTCTTAGCTGTATTAACCTTGATGCCAAATTTCAGTAGTCTGTCGCAATGTTCCCTATAGAACCAAAAACTGATTACTTTCTTCCCCTAACTGAAAGTCCGTACTTAGGCAAAGCCCGGCTAATATTTATATTTTTTCTTTAGTCTAGGTTTTTCCCTCAATATCGAATAATTGATTATACAAGAACGCATAGCCTAACATTGTCCATTTGGAACACACACAAATACATCATCCTACATTAGAGAAAGTCCGATGACATCATTGGAAATTAACGTATTTTGGCCAATCTTTACTTAACTTGCATCATACTGGAAACGCCGGAAAGGTCCCTAGATATTTTTGTAAAACTTTTTCTCGAAATGTCCTCTACAGATATGTCACAGATTGCAACAAACAGTTTTTATATCATACAGCACTACGGGAATCCACGTTTTTACTGATTAAATTAAGATATACTCTTCACTGCTAGGATTTTTTCTCTGTTTTTCGCACAGCAATAAAATTATATTAGTTACTCACATAAATTGGAGCTATAAAATTTATGTTTTTCGTTTTATTAAATATAAGTTTATTCTAATAAGCGAAGGTTACGAAAGTTAGCTAAATATTCTGTAAAGTGTCAAGTCCAGATTATACGTTTCTTCTTCTTTAATTTTCTTAATTTTCTTTTCCCTAGTTAGGGTTTATATATCCCTAGGACAAGCCGACTAAATAACTCTGCCAGAGAACAACGAATGGAAGGAAATAAAATATTGTTTTTGAAGTGCTGTGAAGTGAGATGAACACAGTCACCATCTTCTTTTCCTCAAATAATCAGCAGACACGTTTCAGAACAACAAATGAACACTTGAAGAAACCCTTGGGCGGAAAACCTTTATATGGTCCTTGAGGCAGCCATCCTTTCGTATGATTGTAGTCAAGAGTGGATATTTCGGAGAACTGAGTCGGTCACCTGTCACGTTGTTTCTTTACCATGCTCATCCATTACTCAATCAATAAAGCACCTGCTTTTTGTTACAACTTGCCCGTTGACCTGCTGTTAAGCCATCCCAACTAAAAGAGTTTGTGGTATAGTACTTGAAAAAACGAAAACAAAATGAAGTTAATAAACATTTCACCAGATAATTTTATTGTATGTTTAACAATTTAACCTAAAATCAGAAGATAAATCACCTATTCTTTCTTGCTGTTTCACTAAATTGTAATTTGCAAAAACTGAGCTATTCTGTCGAGCAGATTCGGACTTTTTCTTTATTCGATTAACTCATTTGTTTTTTTAATTAAACATGTGACCCCGCTCAATCTAAAACTCATCATTTTACCAAGTGTGATTAATTGATAAATTTGCTAGGAAATGCAAGGACTGCTGGAACTGGTTAACGCCTCCCTTAGGCCTCTGGTCACACCGGGGAGGTATCTTTCTTTGCCTATTCTAGGAGAGCCCAGGTAGCTTTCTCCCCACCTGTCGTCATACCGATGGCACTCCATAGACATCACATATAGAGATGCATTCTAATTTCTGTTCTGCCCATGCCATTCACAGCTACCTGTCTCTAGCTATTAGAATTACGTCTTTTTTCCGAACGCTTTGTAAAATGTCATTTGTCCGGACTCAATGTCCAATTACCACGGAACTTCATTGATACTGTCTTTTTTTTCTCTTTGTGTATTATAATTAACATCATCTTCCTAAAGTATTCCAATGATATAATTTTTTCCTTATGAGTGCAAAAATATTTCCACTGTTAAAGGGCTAGAGTTTAGGTAGTGAAGTGGTTTTTTGGGTGGGTTTGTAGGTAGTAGGTGGATGGGTAAGGTGGTGGGCCGGTTAGGTGGTTGGTATTTCTTTCATCACAAGCTTGATTAATACCAGAGACACACTTACACAACAACAACAAAATAAAACATCATAAGCTCACAGTACAAGGGACCACACCCAACAGCGGAGTCCTTCGCAAAGTCACGGTATTTTTTAAACACATGAAATCTGTGTAAATATAAAAATCGAATCAATTCCAAACTACATTTTAACATTTTTGGACCAGCCGTTTTAAGTTCAATTTGAACACAAAACAGTTGGGAGAGTGGGAAGAGAGAATGTGAGTTTTTGTTTGGTATTTTTGTTGTCATATGTTGAGGCGCGTGGTCACACGAACATGTCCGTACCTTAAATTTCCACCTGAATATTCCACATTAATTCAGTTATTTTCACCTGCAAAAACTAGGCACTTTTTTACATTTTGATACACATACAACTGATCGTGATAGTCGAGTATCCATGTCACATAATCTCACACGTTTAGCTCTACGTCAGTTCTATAACCCGGTTTACTAGAAGCACTCACTGCTCGAGTTTTCCTTTCATGAAAATTCAAGCCTCCTTGCATTTTGCCCTTTTACTTAATTCCATGAAATGTATGACAAGCCTTACTGATCCAAGAAATTCCCCAACTGCGATTATCATTCGTGCTACTTTCAACGGCACCATAATGTGCATTTACCACAACCTCGGTTCTCCGTAAATTGCAATTTTAAACCCACTCAATTGACGTAAGGGTTTTTCCGAGGGTAAATGGAATTTGACATCGTCTTTCATCAGAACCTTAGTGATTCAATTTGTATCTTTATGTAAAGTCTAAGCAGAGAAGGAAAAACAGGAGAATTGATATGTGCTTTAACATAATGTAAATATGGTCGAATGTGATTCCATCGTACATGCATATTGCGCTAGAACTCGTTTCTAAAGTTATGCAAACACTTAGTTTTGTAAAAGAAAACCTCAATACATTTTAATTATAATGTTTATCACAGATTTTAACATTGCCATACTTTTAATTGTATGGTTGAACTTTATTGTATCTCATTGGTAAGGTAGTAGTAGTCGTCGTCATCATCGTAGTCATTAAGTAGTAGTAGTAGCAGTCGTCGTAATAGTAGTTGTAGTTGTCGTTTCATTTTGATGTTTGTTTCTGTTGTTTGTTTGTGTTGGTGTATAATGAAGCAATATTAGGGGTAGTAGCAGCAGCAATGATCTGAATCAATGGATGTATGTCAAAATGCGATATGATATAATTTAGCGTTCATATAAGACTTCAGAATGGACACTTGTTTTGCAACAGAAATAATACTTCTTTCTTTCATCTGAATGGATTGACATTTCGATACAAATCTGTAAGGATGCTTCTTCCGCTTTGGCTCATGGAGCATTATTGAATGGCATATTACAGGGTGGTTTAAATCATTAAATCAATCCCATGATGCATTGCATTGTACTGATACTTTATTGTATTGTACCCATATCGGAAACTATCCATATTAAGTTTATAGGAAATTAAATAATGACATGACCTATTGTGATCATATAGGGAGAACATTTAAGTAAGTTTTTTTGTTTGTTTATTTATTATTTATTATTTAGTTATTATATTTATTATTTATTATTTATTTTGCTTTGACTGAAAACAATATAGGATACATTAATCAGTAAAGGGCAATTTCGCAAAAATATATCGTAGCATATCTTTTGAAATGGTATCATTGCCAAATAAAAACCTTTAAAACAAATGTGGACAAAAGCTTCTTAAAACAAAAATATATATGCGTAACCTTGAACAAATTACATTTGATGCATGCTGAGATACATGGTGATGTACTGTTTCGTCGACATACATCTTAAGAAGCATTGTAATTGATTTACAATTATCCTTTGGAAAAATAAATAACAAATTATGAACTAATTTTATAGACATGCAATCACCAACGCTCCAACAATCTCTCGAAGTCAGACTCTTCTAATTACACAATTAAGAGGTTTAGAATTAACCCTAAATTACTCAAGATTGCAGCATTCTATAAATTACTACTGTAGACTTCTTTAATTTAAAAACAAATCTGTTTTAGACAGCCAGTCTGTCTTTTTGTTTTAATTTTATGTAATGTGAACATCAAATGCGATGGATTGTGGTTATACCCAAAGTGGTGCCCGCCTTCAGGGATTAGCAGCTGTATCTCAGTGATCAGATTTATTTGTGAGAGAGTATATAAAATAATGACAATTTCGTTTTCTTGAGGAAATTGTAGCCACGTCGTCTTAAGACAACATTTTTTAATATGCTAAGGAAAAACGACCATTCTCTTTATTAGTAATAGGGACCTTCAAATTATATATCTAAGATGTGATTTTTAGAAAACTTTAGTTGGAAAAAGCGAGAAAATGCTACAGTGAACGTAATGTGAAATCTTTTCTACACATGTTACACAACCTTCCACCTGCAGGTTCTACAATCGGAATGCCTAAGGTACTCCGTCTGATGTGGCTTTGACCTCCTGACCTAGGTATGGTTATCCCCAAGCCTGGTGATTACGTCATAGTTGAGCCTAAAAGGCATATTCCGACACACTGATAATGGATATGCCTAGAGGATAACAGAAATGCAAGCGCCCTTGCATATCGTGCTAGTGCTGAACTATGGATGAAGAAGCTATAACGAGCTTTTTTTTATGAATAATTTTGTGGAAAGCTTGAATGATAGCAATTCAAAACTTTTGAGATTTTTTTTTTTTTTTTTTTTTTAATTTTTAAATTTCAACAAAATTGTGAAGTTATTCTCTATTCCCGTTCTGTAATTCAGTTGAAAAGTACTGAAAATAAATGATATTCAATGGCTGATTTCCAAACACTGGTTCCCATAAACCCAATTTTAATTAACATACACATATTTGAAAGACAATACAGTGAACGTGGTATGCATTCATTATTACGGCAGTGGAAAAATGGAAAGTACTATTTAGAAGCTTATGTTGTAAAAAACACGATTGCACTTGAATATATTTTCTAAGGAGACAGTTTACGTGTCTATTTATTTGATTCCTCAATGTAGGAATTTACATAGCAGTCTCAAACTCCTATCAAGTTACCATTATACATCCTAATCTCAATACGTCTCGTCTTAGGATATCTTAAAATCCAATAAAATTTTTTTTATTTTTTGCCACGTTTCAAAATAACGGAGAGGACCCCTTCCTTGTTTAATGGGAAAATTGCCCCACGATCTTCTAACAAGACAAATAACGCTACCTCTCTTTTTTGCGTTAATGGCTAGGTGCGTATAGTAATTTTCATCAAGGACGTAATGGATATAAAAACCAAACAAAATACCACAAACACAAAAACAACAACATGAATCCCATCATGGGGACACAGGTTTGAGGCTTCGTAAACAGTGGACTGACAAGCTGATGATATGAAACCACCAAAGTCTGGTACACTTAAGCCAATAGGGAATTTACGAGTAATTATAACCATTGCATAGAGTCTAAGCTTTCAAATGTCAGAGTCATTTCATTCTATGCCAAACTCAACAAGGTGTGACAATCTTATAACCTTTAGATGTTTTCACAAGTGTACTCCTAATATTAGGAAGTTAATAGTTTAGGGCGGTATTTAGTGCATATTTTAAACAGTTAATCAAAGAACATGACATGTAAATTTCACCAATTTGGAGTTATAGGGATCTTACAATTCATGTTTGTCCATTTTGGACAAATGCTTTGAGGGTAGGATCTGTGAAATGTGGGCCAAGTCGAAAATAGTTTTGACTAGAGATCGATATAAGTAAGGTGCAGATGTAATTTAGATGTTTACGAATTTATTAATTTTATATGGCAAAATAAAACAAATAAAAATATTCTTTAAAATAAACATTGTGAGTGCGTCTTATTATAGTAAAAACGCCTAATTAATAATCATAAAGATGAAAAACAATGAAATTTTAAAAGGAAATAATAAAAGTGCAAAAACATAAAAAGAAAGTCCAAAACAATGATGAAAATGAAGAAAAAGAAATGAAAGTGTAAGAAGAGAAAGGAAGACAATAGAATAAAGTTTATCTATTCTACAACGCACACGCAAAACACATCCGCGTACACCGCCCCGAGGGGTAAACGCCACACACGCACAAACATACTGCATAATCACCTTAAAAGGATTCTTCAATATGACAGAGCGCCAAACGTCACTAACAATTACAATATCTTCTATATTCCATTCGAAGACATGATATCAGATAAATGTTTCATATATTCCTGGCATTACCGGGAGCTACAACTCCGGGTCTTGAAGAAGGGTATTGTGCGAGAGACACATAAGAAGTTGTGATATATTTTGTCCGGATGACACAGTTCGTTTAGGGATGAGGTTTTTCTTTATCTAACTTGACAATCGTTGCTTCAGATTACAACATTTGCTATATAGCGTGTCCCAATAAAAAAAACGCAACTCTTTGTGTCAGTCGCGATTGGTTTGAACAAAAAGCATATGACTCTTTGTTTCGTTGTTAAGGTAAGAAGTTACTAATTAGCTTATATCCCTGAAAAGTTCAAAGAGATAGAGTCGTAGTTGTTCGAGATGACCCCAGCAATCAAGAATCCGCAGGACCCATTTTACCAAAATAAGGATATGGTACCACAAGGGTGGGGTGGTGGCACTGAAAACAGATACAATTTGATTTGAAATCAACATATTAAATTGCCCAAATATCTTGAGACAGAAAAACTACTGGATCAAATAACTGCATATATATTATTATAAATAATAATGATAAAACATTAATTTATTGGTGATTAAAAGCGTTTCAGACGAGATTCAATAAAACTCGACTAGTCATCGACAAATTCATGAAATTTACCACAAACAATCGATCACTAACAAACCAGATAATACCACGAAAATCCCTCTGTCACAAATGTCCACTGTTTTTAAACACAAACTGGAAACTTTTTGATTCCCTAAACAAAACATGATGTCAATGAAAACAAAAGATATAAAATGTCTTTGAATATAATTGTAATATTGAAATGTTCTCTTTATAAATATGACACTAATATATTCACTAAGTATCGTGCATAGACACTTCATACAGGAGTAATAAGTGTGTAAGAAATTACCAAGGAAAGGAATATGGTTATATATAAAACGATTTTGAAATCAAGATCATCGACATTTCAGACACTTGAGCGTTTTACATTTGCAGATTTTTATCATTGTAATGTCAAGATAGTTAAAAAAGATTTGTGTTTGCACAAAAAACAAACATCAAAGTTAACACAAGGTTAATTGCATTGCCAATTTATTCAAAATAAGGTATAATAATTACATACAATCCGTTGTTACTGAATGCCCTTCTAAGGATAAGGATTTGTGATATTCTTTTTATTCCATTCTTACTCAAGGAACTTAAGAGGAAATAGTTAAAAAGATTATAAAAATGTATGCACTGTTTAAAATAAAGTTGGGCTCGGATTTCCACGTATCAGAAAACCCATTTTCATTTTGGTTGAGATTTTTTATTGTAAATTTCACAATTAAAACAGAGGAGAAACTTCTTCAATAGAATTCAAGCAGTTGTAATTAATTACTTGGGTCCAGCATCCAGTTTCATGTGACTTTTATTGGGGATTCCAAAATAGTTGAAACCATCCAGGATTTAAATAGCCATCTGTAAATCTAGATAGAATATGAAGAGGTCACAATTGATGTATTTTACCATCATGAATATCATGAGCTAATCACGCCAAATCATTGGCCAATTCCTTGTACAGGTGTCATTTCCCTTGGGAAATTGTGGGCTATTTCCATACAACCTCCCCAGAAACACAAAGAAGTGTAAGAAAAACAAATACTGCATACTTAAAGACCCCCAAAAAAGTAACGCGGCATGTATAAATACCCCCATAAGTTACAAACCATGGTACTATGCACGCAAAACATAACTGATATAAATAGGTCTGTTTTTTCTGCAAATGTTGACACCTTTCTTGTCCCATGGATCAATATCGCCAACACACTGTCCATTTTCCGAAAATATGCACATTTTCAAAGTTCGTTGCATCTGAAGACATTCATTACAAGGTTACAATACACACCCATGCATTAAGTGACACACACCTTCATGCGCAAGAATGCGGTCTTTCACTTAACATGCTGAATGGCAATCAATATGGCTATACATTTTATTGCAACTTTTAAAGGAGAGATTCTTTTATAATGGGTATTGTGTTGGCAATAGATCGCAAATGGGGCAAGAAGGGTATCAAAAGTTACGGAAGAAAACGAACTATTGAAATAATATTTAGGTGTTCGTGCAAAAAAGACCACTGGTTTGTAACCCATGTGTGTATTTCGACATGCTGCGTTACTTTTTTAGGGGTCTTTTATTTTCCCTCGGTACTGTCTATGTACGGTGCCTTCAACCCTCACCCTTTGGGGTCCGAATGATAGACCCGTAGCCAGGGAACTCGGGAAAATGCAAGACTTTGGTATTTTTATGGCACCAATCATACAATGGACGCTTCCAGATGATCCATACACGCCCTTAATATGTTAATCACAACTAGAGGGTGAGATATGCCTCACTAGGGGGCTATTGAATTCTATAGTCCTGGTGAGGGGCCATAATGCATGTGACATCCATGCACTGATCATGATTGAGCACGGCTTAGTCAACTAAATTCAATACCTCCACTATAGAGGTAATACTCATTTCCAGCTATGCCTTCCATAAGAAGTGTATGGAATTCAACTAAAATAGCACGATGCTTGACGGCATGTTAATTTTTGTAGTCCATTAATTTCTCCGCAAATAAAATACTATCATGAAATGCCGCAGTGTAGTCTAGTAAAAATATAAGCATAACGGCATTACTAAGCCATCGCTCCATGGTTTGCGCTAGAACACAAGCCGCTACGTAAAGTCAAGGTCAAGGCCAATAAGAATTTGCGCCGTCGATTATCAAAAAGTTTCGAGATAGTGAAGCACCCAGACGGAATGGCACAATAATTACATTTTCATATCATGTTGCCCGCACCCAAGGGGACGATCGATTTATTATATTTCATCAGATTCTAATGGTGAAAAGTACAATGATCGACGAGTTGGAACAAGACGTGAAATGGAGGGAATTATTACTGTGCAATTTTGTTTGCATGGCGTAATTTCTCTGTCTTTCCCTTTCTGCGACTTTTAAGTTATCTCTGTTACTGTGAAATTTAGTGCTTTATAATTGAAACCAGAATGCAACAAAGACGCAGGTCATTTTGCTTTCTTACAATTCATAATGAAGGGGGCCATGTTCCGATCGCTAATAGCCCTCGTTCCCAGAACCCTAGATTTACCGGAAGTGTCAAAATGTTGTATCTGAAGAAAGGCCACTATTTTTATCAATTTACCTTGAAATCTTAGGACTAAAGGTGTTTGGTTTGGAAGTTATGAGACCCATTTTGGTAGACAAATATTAATTTTAGACATTACTCTATTGGACTTATAAAATCGCCTTTTTATCTCTCACATCAAAAACGGATTGAAATATCGGCGCGAAACTTTATAGATGGGGTTTTGAGGTGAAGGCCCTTTTATCAAGATGAAAACTTTATCTACTTAAATCGGGTTACCCTCTTTAATAAACTTCATATCGAATAAGCTTATCTATATACGAAATAATACCAGTTTTAGTTTGTTGGCTTTTAACCTAACCTAGATAGAGGATGACCAAAACGAATAAAATACGTAAGAAATTAGACTATGCCTACAACAAAGATCCAAGCCCATGAAGTTTTGAGGGAAAATGACAAACAAAAATATAATTAAAATCAAGAAAATTAGAATGATTTCACAGCGATGGTCTTTAGTTATGTTTTGAATCTATTAGCTCCAGACGAAAAGAATGGAGAGGACACCAAACTGGCATTGACGCATCAGTTGTGCGTAGGATAATTTAATCCAAGCAAGCATTCGTACAGATGGAGGAACCAAAATAACAATGACATCCAACAGGATAAAGCCTAGGTTCCCGCGAGTATGTGTAATACTCGCAGACTCGCATCAGAACCTGTAACAGTCCGGCCATTCCGGATGTTGGCTTCATTTCAATCAGACATCCAAACAAGATAATGCCCAGGTTCCTGCGAGTATGTGAAATACCTACCTCACAGATTCGCATCAGAACCTGCAACAGTCCGGCCATCCCAGACGTAGGCATTATCTCAAGCAGCATCCTACCGGACGCATCCCTCCGGACACTGCAAGTGTGCGCACACCACAAGCACAGCAAAGGTGCTAAATCCTTGCAAGTATGCGATTCGAAGCAGAAATCGCAGATTTGCAACACAGGATTTCAACCCGGGATTTCAAACAAGAGAACATTGGTTCCTCGAAATAATCATGACTAAGAACAGTAATTATTTTTGGCCTAACAATTTAGAGCAATGGGCCTATAACAAATGTATGCAAATTTACAGAGCTGAAGAAGGACCCCTCTTGCCAGCAAATGTTGGCCTAAATACCACGTAAATAAACCTATATTACAATTTATATAGGCCCTTAATCCAAGAAAGATGAAAACTAATACAATTTGTGTAAACTTGTTGCCAAAATGTTTACATTTTCCGCCACTACCACTTGCACCAGAAACATGGGAAAAATAGTCAAAAATATAAAAACATAAAAACCATATTTAACCTCTAAGCGTGGTATATATGCAACATGCTATAAATTTAAAACATAATAATACTAGGGAGAACCAATACAACTTAGTTGCAGCAGCTCAAAGAATACCATGATACAACAATTAAGCATATTAATAAATACTATAATAGTTTGAGCAACAATTTCTTGGCCATGGCGTACGCGCGCGTTGCATGTTGCGTGAACTGCGTCTACGTACAACCCAGAGGTGCGCCGCTTTGGCGGAGAGACGGGCGTACCTAGTAACTTGGCCAAGAAATTACTACTCCAATTATAAATGGGAAAATAGCGCATAACACAAACTCGAAATGGGAGGGAGGGTGGGAAAATAATTTATACAAAAGTTTAATATGAGAAAGGAGAAAACCATCCTACACACGTGAAGCACTGTTGAGTTGTGACCGACAGACGCGAAGGCCATACAGCGGACAAGGACATGCAATGATCCGATTGGATACTGAAGCCTGAAAGATGAGCGATGATTGGACAAAGGCGCATTGAGGATGCTATTTAGCATAACACTCCTCGGCGATCAATGGAGCTTAAAGAGCAACACCAAGGACGCGAAGTGCTTCTTTCCGACAGGCGCTAAACTAGTTTTCCTTACGATGAACTTCGGAAAACATTAATGTGAAATGGACATTGTGGTGCACTTCAAAAATGCACAAATTAACATTAGGTCGTTCTTGTATTCAGTTGTTCAATTCTTACGTTGATTTTTAAAGAGACATGAGGACATTTCATGAAAAAGACCCTCAATTTCTTTGAATACCGCTTTTTCATAGTGCTTGTTTATGCATTACATCATACCTCAAGTGAATGAGAAAAAACACGTCCTTATGTAATATAAAGATGATTTTAATAATATTAAGCACGCTGCCGTATACGACCGATTAGGACAACAAGCGAGTTCTAACGTTGCTCTATTTCTTTGTCTACCTCTGAAACGTTCTCTCTAAATGGAAAAGAGTGAAATTGGGTGAAAGAGTGACCGCAGGGTTTAAACGCCTAAGAGTTAAAATTTTATCATTTTGTAAGTAATCGAGTGTAGATTTGTCCAATATATTTATTACTGTGAAATTTTACCTTGTTTTCACTCTTTTCGGGGTGAAAAAAGATTCACTCCCAAGAGGGCCCTATATAGTCATATTTAGGATGAAATTCACTCGTTTGGTAACTCACTAAAAAGTTCTCGGTAGGTGTTCTGCTATCAATCAATTGCAAATTGAGGTAAATTGGTATCAACAGGAATTCTATTAATTCATTAACATAAACTATTTTCATTAGGTGTTGTTATTTTCTTGATATAGGTGTTGGTATTTTCTTGATATTTAAAAATATCAAGAAATTACCAACAACTAATGAAATCCATTTTGCAAATGTTTGGAATGGTTTGTGAAAATCTTGTAATGGTTTCAAACATGTATTTTAGATTTGCTAATTTGCGCACATAATTCACTTCGTGATGCTTACAAAACATAACAATGAGATTATTTCTCCTTTTCACGTGCTCTTTCTAACATCCATATACCACTTTATAGATATCGCAACGTCATTTTTAAGAAACATTGAAAAAATGTATGGCGAGAGCATCAGTATGCTAAGCATCCCTATGCTAAGATAGGAGGATGTTTGAACTGAAATTTTCTTTAGGTCACAAAATAATTTCCAAGATAGCAATTGCTTCAAGAAAGAAGGGGTTGGTAAAATTATCCTAATGATAGCATTTTAATCCAACGAATGAAAACATTATCATTCTCTGACCTAGAAATAAGGTCGTTCACTTAGTATTGCCAAGCTCAATTTCAATTAACCGTATCCACAAAATTTGTGCGTGGGCAACTAGAGAAGGTTTCGGCGTGTTAAATGCAGCGTCATTTTGGCATGTATAAAGGAGTATGGATTTTTTTTTGCATGTACCTTACGTACAATGTGGAAGCCTTACTGTACACAAGTTGATAAATCAAGTGGAGGTTTTGAAAATGCTTGAGATATCTGACGATAGCCATGGATTGGAAAACCTTGCTGGGTCTCTAAGGCTGTAATGATTCTTGTATGTTGTAGTCAATATTCCAGATAACTTAGACGGTCACTTGTCATGCGGTATTTTACCATGGTATCCATTTGCATCAATAAAATATATTTTCGCGAACTGATTATCCATACTAGTGTTTTGTTATCTGACGGTAAAGCCATTCCAACTAATATACGCCAACGAGCGTTTCTTTAGTTGTGCGATTTATGTCCAGATTTAAAAGCGTTGCAGTTCAACGATGATATGTCCTCACAGCGAAGACTCCAAAATGAGAGTATATGCAGTGTCAAAGTTCCACTATATAAACCCAAGGGAATCTTTTTCACTAACATAATTCCTTTTTGTCGAAGCAGTCCTAAAGATAACGTAGTCCAGCAGTTGAAGATGAGGGGATCAAAGGTTCCTAGACGACACAAATCTTTAGAAGTATTAACCTGGGTGCCAAATATTTGCAATCCGTTTGTCGCAAATGTTCACCTTTATAACCAAAAAGGGATTATTTTGATTCCCCGAACCTAAAGTCTTACTTAGCAAGCTCAGCTATATTTATATTTTTCTCTAGTTAGGTTCCCTCAATATCGAATAATAGATTATTACAATAGTAGCATGTATAAGCATAGCCTAACATTGTCCAATTGGAACACACACAAATGCCATCATCTTACATTATCCAATAGAAAAGTTCAATGATGACATCATCGGAAAGTACCTATTTTGTAATCTTTAACTTGCATCATACTGGAAAAACTCCGGAAAGGTCCCTAGATATTTTTGTAACCTTTTGTAGAAATGTCTCTACAGATATGTAAACATATTGCACAAACAGTTTATACAGCACAAACAGTTTATACAGCACTACGGTTTTCCATTTTTTTACATGATGAAATTAGATATACTCTTCACTGCTAGGATTTTTTCTCTGGTTTCGCACAGAAATAAAATTATATTTATTTAATCACATAAATGGGGATGCTATAAAAATTGTTTTTTGTTTTATTGAATAAGTTTATTCTAATAACTTAAGTTTACGAAAGTGAGCTAAATTCTGTGAAAGTATAAAGTCAAGATTTACCGTTTCTTTAATTTTCTTTTTCCTTAGTTAGGTTTATATATCCCTACGACAAAGCCGACTAAATACTATGCAGAGAACACGAATGGAGAGAAAAGAAATATTTGTTTTTGAAGTGCTGTGAAGTGAGATGAACACAGTCATAATCTTTCTTTTTCTCAAATAAATCAAGCATACGTTTCAGAACAAGCAAATGACACTTGAAGAAACCCTTGGGCGGAAAACCTTTATATGGTCCTTGAGGCAGCAATCCTCTTCGTCTGTTCTAGTGGATATTTCGGATAACTGAGTCGGTCACCTGTTCCCGATGTTATTTTACCAGGCTATCCATTGACAATCAATAAACTCTAACGCACTTCTTTTCGTTACAAATTGCCCCGTTGCTGATTGTAAAAGCCTCTCCCACCAAAACGATCTTTAGTTTGTGTTCTTCTTCTTAGCGTATCCACAATCATTGGTAATGGCTTGTGGTGGGTCAGGATTTATTCAACTTATAGTAAGCTGATTCCGGGGGGGCCGCGTGTATCCATGATACGCGGACGCTCCTATCATGGCCCACTTAAAAACGAAAACAAAATGAAGTTATAAATTTCACCAGATATATTTTATTGTATTTTGACAATTTAACTAAAATCGATAAATCACCTATTCTTGCTGTTCACTAAAAATTGTAATTTGCAAAAACTGAGCTATTCTGTCGAGCAGATTCGGACTTTTTTTTTATTTAGATTAAGCTCATTTTTATTTTAATTAAACATGCTGACCGCTCAATCTAAACTCATCATTTTAACCATTGTGATTAATTGAGAAATTATTGCTAGGAAATGCAAGGACATTGCTGAAATGGTTATTAAAGCCGCCCTTAACCTGGGCACACCGGGGAAGGTATCTTCTTTGCTATTTCTAGCGAAAGTTCCAGGGTAGCTTATCCCCACTGTCGTTCAACCGATGGCATCCATAGACATCAACTTCAATAGATAAATTATTCTATTTCAGCCATGCACATTCACAGATTACCATGTCACTAATATTAGAATTGTTAAGTGTGTCTTTCGATGGGACAGGCTTGTTAGATGTCAATTTGTCGGACCTTCAATGTTCAATTTACCGGAACTTCATTGATAATGTCTTGTTTCTCTTTGTGTATTCATTATTACATCAATCTGTCCAAAGTATCCAATATTAATAATTTATATGAGTGCAAAATTTATTAACACTGTTAAAGGGCTAGAAAGGTAGGGTAGTGAAGTGGGTTGTTGGAATGGGTTGTTAGGTAGGTAGTGGATGAGTAGGTGGTGGGTGCGTTGGGCCGGGTGGGTGGTTTGGTATTTATTCATCAGCAAGTTGATTAATAGCAAAGAGACACACTTACAAAAACAAAATAACATATTATAAAGCTACAGTACAAGGGACCACACACCAAAACAGCAAGTCCTTTCGCAAGTCACGGTTAATTTTTTAAAATACATTGAAATCTGGTAAATATTAAAAATAGAATTAAATTCCAAAACTACATTTTAACAATTTTTGGGTCCAGCCGGTGTTAGGTTCAAATTTTGAACCAAAACAGATAGAGTCCGAGAGGGGAGAGAGAGATGTGAGTTTGTTTGAATTTTGTGATATTTTCTGAGCGTTGTCCACACGAACAGTAGTAAATGGTAAATTTCACCTCAATATCACATTAATTACAGTTATTTCACCTGCAAAAAAAATAAGCACTTTTTATCATTTTGATACACATACAACATGATCGATGATCGGAGTCTTTCCTATCACATAAATCTCACCAAGTCGTAGCTCTACGTCCGTTCTTCTAACCCGGTTTACTGGAATTTAACTTCATTCTAGTTTCCTTTCATGAAAATTCAAGCCTCCTTGCATTTTGCCCTTTACTTAATTCCATGAAATGTATGACCAAGCTTACGGATCCAGACAAAATTCCAACTGCGATTCCATTCGGGCTACTTCACCGGCACCAGAACTGGATCCGCATTCACCAACCAACCTCATTTCTCCGTAAATTGCAATTTAACCCACCTCAGATTTAAGTGTTTTCGAGGGTGTAAAAATGGAATTTGACGTAAGTCTTTCGACCGTAGTGAGTCAATTTGTTCTTTATTTATGTAAAGTGCTAACATGAAAGGAAAAAACAGAGAAGCGATAGTGCTTTAACAATAATGTAAATAGGCGAATGTTATTCCATCGTACATCATGTGCGCTAAGAAATTCTTTCTTAAAAAATTATGCAAACAATATTTTTTTAAAGAAACATCATACATTTTATTATAAGGGTTCATCACAGGATTTTAGCATTGTCATACTTTTATGTATTGGTTTGAACTTTATTGTATCTCATTGGTAGAGGTAGTAGTTGTAGTGTCAGCCCGTCGCCATGGGGGTGTGGGGGGTGTAACACACCCCCCCCCCCCCCAGCGCTCTCCCTCACACACAAAGGAAAGAAAAAGAGTAAAAAAGAGAAGGGAGAGAGGAAAAAAAAAAGCAAAAGAGAAAGAAAAAGAAAAATAAGGGGACGAAAAAAACAAACTAGAACGGCCTCAGAAGTCATAAGAATTGAATTTCCAGACTACAGTAAGAAGCATAAATCCAAAATAATTCACAATATTTACATTGCTTCCCCTCAAGCCAACTATTTTTGTTTCAAGTTTAGAGGCCCACGGTAGTCCAAGAATTGCTAATTTGCCCACCGTACGTGTGATAAAAAAAATGGGTAAAAATAAATTTAAGAAACCCGGCTATCATGGCCTTGCTTACTGCAACAAGAGGGTAGCATGGGCCATTCCCCAGTGTTAGTTGAATTTTCAGTCGGGAGCTAAAGTGGTCAAGAAAAAATGGTAGGGAAATCATTCCCTAGCCCCCAGCACCAGAACTTACATGTCACAGTCATTACTATACTTTACCCGCAAAAATACCCTTCTTAATAACTAAAATCCAAAGCTTCCAGGGGCCCTCGGCCCCTGGACCCAGGCCAGATACTGTGGCTCCTGCACCTCACCTGTTAAAGGCTAGGCACTGCTATATATGGTGTAGTTCCGCGTGGGTAGTACAGCTTATACTGCATTCCCGTCTCAGTGAGCAAAGTTAGAACCAGTCTTTTCTTTAATTTGTGTTCTATTTACCCCCTCAAAAGTGGCAATCTTAAGTTCTGATTGCTCAATCAAGAGGTCCCGGGGGGGCCTCGCCCCCGGACCCCGCGGACGGCCTGCACCTAATAATACCCACCCCTTAAAGACATTTGCGCTCACTATGTACATACTGTATAGTTCCCCTCGAAAGTACAATCTTGGCTGCGCTCTATACTGCAGTCCTTTTCTTTGAATTGAGTACTAATTACACCCCCCCCATCTTGAAGGTTCTGAATTGTTCAAATCCAAGAGCTTCCGGGGCTCGCTCGGCCCCCTGAGTCCCTGGCTGCCTCTGCAGTCTGCACCCCACCAGGGTGCCCTAATGGGCCCCCTGGACTCCACCCTTCCAGGCTTTCCGGTTTTGCGCCCTTTTTTATATATAGTGCAGATCAACAAGAAATGGTCTTTAGACATCTACTTAGGAAAGTCTTTAATGGCCCTTAATTGGGTTCCCGAACCGCATCCGTTAGTTGCACTGGTTTTTAATAATGCTCACACTCTTCCAAGGACTTCTTACTGCAGGCAATAACAATTTTTCTGTCTTCAGTTTACACCCCCCTGACAAAACGTCTAGGGCGCCGGCCCTGGTATTATATAGTAGTAGTAGTATTAGTAGTAGTAGTAGTATGTAGTAGTATTAAGTTGTATTTTTGTTTTTGTTGTTGTTTTTGTTGTTTGTGTTGGTATATGAAGCATATTAGGGGATAGCAGCAGCAAATGATCTGAAATCAATGGATGTTGTCACCTGCGATATGATATATGTATCGGTTATTACAGACTTCAAAGAAATGAACATTGTTTTGCAACAGAAATAATACTGCTTCTTTTCATCTGAATGGATTGACATTTCGATACAAATCTGTAAGGATTGCTTCTTCCGCTTTGGCTCATGGAGCATTATGGACTGGCATATTACAGGGTGTTTCAATCGGTGAATACATCCCATTATGCATTGCATTGTATAGAACTTTCTTGTAATTTTTTTTGTACCCATATCGGAAACTATCCATATTAAGTGTAATAGGAAATTAATTACTGAACATGGCCTATTGATCATATAGGGAGAAACATTTAAGTAAGTTTTTTTGTTTGTTTATTCTTATTATTTAGTTATTATATTTATTATTTATTTATTTATTTTGCTTTGACTGAAAAGCTATAGGATCCATTTCAGAAACAATTTCGGAAAAATATATCGTGGCATTGGTTTAATAAACCATACTTTTGAATGGCATCATGCCAATAAAACCTTTAAAACAATGTGGTAACAAAAGCTTCTTAAAACAAAAAATTATATGCACACGTAAACCTTGACACATTACATTTGATGGCATGCCTGAGATAACATGGTGATGTGTTGTCCTGTCGACATACCGTCTTGAGAGCATTTTAAATGAATTTAAAATTATCCTTTGGAAAATAAATAACAAATATGAAACTAATTTTATAGACATGCAATCACCAACGCTCCAACAATCTCTCGAAGTCAGACTCTTCTAATTACACAATTAAGAGGTTTTAGAATTAACCCTAAATTACTCAAGATTGCAGCATTCTATTAATTACTACTGTAGATGCCTTTAAGGGGATGGTCCGATTTAAGTATATAAGTTTTTCATCTTGATAGAATGGCCTTCCACCCAAACAACCCCAGCTGTAAAGTTTCGCGCGATATTTCAATCCGTTTTGATGTGACAGCTAGAAAACTTGATTTTGTGATCCCCTAGAGTACTGTTAAAACTATATTGGTCCCAAATGGAGTACACTTTCGCTCATAACTCCCAAACCAACATCATGTTAGCCCTAAGATTTCTTAGGGTAAATGAGTAAAAAAGTTGCTTTCTTCTGATACCAAAATATTGACCATTTCCTGGTAAAATCTTGGCTTCTGGGACGAGGCATTAGCGATCGGCCATGGACCTTTAAATTAAAGACAAATCTGTTTTAGACCAGCCATCTGGCTTTTTTGTTTAATTTTAATATGTAATAGTAATAAAATGTCGATGGTGTTTGTTCATACCAAGATAGCTGGTGTCGCCCTTCAGAGATTAGCAGCTTGTCTAAGTGATCAGATTTATTTGCTGATAGTATAAAATAATGACAATTTCGTTTTTCTTTGAGGAAATTGTACCACGACGACGGTCGTCTAAAGACAACATTATTTCATATGTCTAAGGAATAAACGGAGCCAT
>JAMKCH010018202.1:0-23825 GCA_023653785.1 Ophioderma brevispina
GGCTGTGAATTCTGAATTGGCTATAATAAGAATATACGGTTAATTAAATTCTTTTTTACAAACAACAAATTGTAGGGAACTAAACTACTTTCTCAAGGGATTTCAATTGAGGGACCCGAATGTGTAGACGCCAAGGGCTTTATAAATATAATAACCTTGATCATAAAATAGATTCATAAACCTAAAGAATATTACAGGAGCTAAATTTTGATACTAACATAACCAATTCGACCTTGAAATAACTGAAATAGGCTATTTGAAAAACAAAATACTTTACATTGTGAAACATTCAGAGTAGGAACCCCTTAAACTGGTGGACCTTGGTGCGATCGAGGACGCTATATATAGCCGAGTCTTGGCAAATGCGAAGTCAATACTATCACGGTTACAAACGGTGACCTTAACTCTATCAACCGTGATGTTAATAAATACCGGAGGACCATAATTTCGTTGGTATGCCCGAACTTTCGTACTTTTGCCATAGTCATATTGGGGGTCAAGGGAGCAAAAACACAGGCTCTAAATGTCAACCCCCTGTCGCCGGGGAGTCTGGCACCAGGGTCTGGCTTGCCATGACTTGGCACTCCCCGAAAAAGTAACAAAGCAGGATTACATAAACACTGTGAATGAAGTTGTTTTTTCATGAATGGATACCCCGCCACCTTGGCGGTAGGCAGTTATTTAATATCACGTTTGTGTTTGAATTAATCATCTTCTTGGTCATGGACATGGGCCTGTTATTTGTTATGTGTGGGAGAGAAACAACATCGGGATGATCACTAGCATGCTAGCCTCTGTCAGTGTCATGGTCAACTTGAACAAGTTGACCTTAAGCCTTGGTAAACCGTCAGATGCGTGATTGTTGCCTTCCCAATGAAATTTTTGTAGCCTATACCCTATTATACTGGCATGCTGGCCTAGAGGCTAGACTGTAAAAGGACTATCCTAGGCCTAGCTGGGGCCCTAGCTAGAACCCTATCATGCTACCTTCACTGACCTTGCCTGCTAGCGGCTAGCCTAGTAGTACGAGCGAACCCCAGCACAGCCCGATTCCGATTCCCCAAAGCGTGGAGGAATGCATGCAGTGATTACAACTTAATTCTTTAAGGTAGGATAACTCTTAAGTTAATATCTTGTAAGTTGTAGTTGTGTACCTGTGTGATTCAAACACATGAACAGATGCAAAACACGTGTTACTAGTCTGGGATGTGTTTGATCGTGGGTCAGTTCTCCTTATGCATGTAGGGCCTATAAAAATGGACTTTAGTTTTGTCTATGTATGAAAATGCTGCGATTATGATTTTCGTGATGTGCACTTCACGCTCCTGCTGGGAGTGCTATGTTGATTCATTAGATCGACATGGGCTAGCCAAGACATGTAGCTAGCCATGTAGCACTGTATTTTGCTATTTTTTTCAATTTAGCATCTTTAGCGGGCCCTATTCTGAGACTAGAGACTTGCCCTTAACTTATTAGGGCAAGGGTATGCCAGTGGCAGTCTAGCTACAGTATAGACCCTAGTACTAGTCTAGCTAGGCCAGGGTAGAACATAGTTTTGGCTATCGAGTCTGTAGGCTAGCCCCAATAATGTGAGCACCAACTCTAACTAAGCCAATAGCGATAGTCTAGTCTTCATTCGCATCAACATGTATACACATGCACAACTATTAAATTACTAAGCCATATCACTGCCTATATATGCAGGACTTTTGGCATGCGCACGGCCTACGCCATGGAGGATGGCACTGCCAATGCCATATTCAGGTCTGATTTATAGCCCTGGTTATAGGTCCAACAAACATACGAAGTAGGCCTAGCTGCTAGAATAGGTGATAAAAAGCAAACAATTATATGTCTATTCGCCTAGTAGTCTGGTAATATAAGTCACATGTCTAGGCATATACTAGCTAGCTTATGCTGTATGAAAGATAGCCTATAGCTGGTGTTTTGGTCTCGCTGAAACTTTTGGGCCACACGAACTAGGCTATATAAAAAAAAAGTTTATCTTGACCATGTCACAAGGTTTTTTTTTAAACTTGGGAAAGAAGAGGTTTTTAAACATTATTTTTCACAATGTAAAATTAGCACATGAGCATAGGCCTAGACTCAGTCAGATGCAAGCAGTCAATATCCATTTTCGGTTCAGTGGTGGGCCTAGGACAGGGTTTCCCAACCTTTTTGTCCCGAGACCCCATTTCTTGACACTTAGCTTGCGGCGACCCCCATTACTCAAAATAATATATTCTCAAAAAGAAATTTGACCAGTCAAGGAAAAATTGAAGGTGTTGTCGAGAGGTACGTCGGTGGCAAGTCAATTTTTCAAGCCAGGGGAAGGGGATTGCGCGGATTTGCGCCTATATCTACCGGAAGCTCTGACTCTACTGATGACAGGGAAGCAAGGGCAATCCTTAAACATTTCAGTTGTGGCATTCAAACGGCATGGTGCTCTCCATTCCTAAACAAGTGCCCACGAGGTGTGCAAATATACCACAAATTTAATTACAATCGTGTTCATTTTTGGTCTGAAAAGTTATGTAAGTGACAATTTATACTGATTTTAATAAAAATACAAATTCAATTGATTAGTCAAACACTGCAAAATCGGTTTGGCTTGCTTAACATAACTAATTTCAGTATAGTCAAGTTCAATTTTGGTCTTTGAACAGTCCTGTAAGTGACAATTTATACTGATTTGCGCGCGACGCGCGCGGAAATTTTACTAATCAAATACAAATTCAATTGATTAATCAAACACTGCAAAATCGGTTTGGCTTGCTTGACATAGTTAAATTATATTATTTGCTGATTCTGTTATTCCTGCCTTTGGACAAGTACTTTCATTTTCATTTAAATTAACTTCGCGACCCCTTCTTAAGGGTCCGCGACCCCCCCCCCCCCCCCCCCCCCCCCCCCCTTTTTTTTTTTTTTTTTTTTCGGCGACCCCAAAAGGGGTCGCGACCCCCAGGTTGGGAAACCTTGGCTAGGCCAAGTACGGTACCACCAAAAACTTGAAAACGTCTTAAAAGTCATACAATGTGACGTCATAGGCCTAATTCACATTTATTGCTGAAGCGTTATACTAAAATGCAGTTAATTTTTTAATAGGCCTATGGACCATGTACCAACCCTAATTTTGTAGTCAACATGATAGGCTATGTTTAAAAATGGAAGGCCTAGCTTCATGAGATTGTTGCTATTAAAAATGTTTGGTATCATATTTATATAGGCTTTATAGTATTATAGGTTTGTAAAAAATAATCAATTCTGTGTAGCTTCTCTGGTCACGTTATTATAACTCGACCCGGTAACTTCAGGCTCCTGAAGAATATTCAAAAATAAAAAAGGGGTGGCACAATTTAATTAAAATCTTTTCCATCAGATTGAATGACCTTGACCCCAATAGGCCTACCCCATTTGCAAAGTTTCACCCCGATATTTCAACCCGTTTTAGTAATTGGTGATCTTGTAAACTCATGTGTAAATTCATTGCAAATTATTTATTGCAGGACCAAAATGCGAAATCGTTCTAAATGCGCATATTTACATGGTAAATGACGAACAATTCTGACACCAAAATGTTGATTACCTTTGGTAAAAATCTGAGGTCCAGGGACGAGGGTATGTATACCTTTTCAAAGGGCATTTCGTGACATACGGCCTCTTCCCCCGACTCACCTAAAAAAAGGTGAGATTTTTTAGTATAGTATGTGTGCCTACTCTTATAATGTGCAAATTCGATTTACTCTGCCAGAAATGATTCGCATTTTTTTTTCTTGATCAGTAAAAAATGTATAAATCTTTTGAAAACTAAGTCTTAGCTTAAAAAAGAAATGTGGTAAAATGTGAATGTTTACACCTATGCGAGCGGGAAGCTGAGAGGAACTTTCTTGTTTTCTTGGCCTAATCGACCAATTTATTCATGTAGAAGTGGCAAAAAGACTAGTATGGAAAGGGAAATTCTCAAAACATCACTAAAAACATCCGTATTTTAGGGCCACCAGATGTTTTGTTTGGGTGTTTGTCAGACCTGTATTGGGAGGGGGCGAGGGACGGTCCCCTAAAAAAAAGTAGCTCAAAAGTGATTTTTACTACAATTTCTTGAGCCAATGTCGTTATTTATTTTTGGGTTAAATTCATTTACTCATAAACAAACCAAATCACATGCAAAATGCAAGTAAACTGATAGAGCAGAAGTAAAAAAGAGAAAACTAGCTCAACTAACTAAATAACTAATAACTAAATAAATATCTACATAAATAAATACCTGCATCAATAATTGCATCAATCTTCTAAATCCTAGATCCGCAAAAAACTGAATAAATAAATCTATAACTTCCTGATAAAAATGAATAAAATAAATCAGTCTTAAAAAGTAAATGATACACACACCATACACAGGAACACAGAAGAATTTAATTATCAAATAAATTGGTTAATTAACAAACGACTATAAAGGTAATGACAATCTGAAGGATGAAGTAAAAGAAGACCAGAAACAAGAATGGAATGTAGTTCAGTTATGTCTCATAAAAAACCCTAACCAACCCCCGACAAATCTCTAACTGAGCATTCACAAGCTTTCACAAAACAAGAACTTTCGTCCAGTCTCGTTGCTAGCGTAAAGTTCCCGCTAATTAAGGCGCGCAACGTCTGTTAAGACGCGATCGCAACAGTGCCTACCAGTAAGTGGTGAATTATTCATGAGCCCAGACCGCTCCGTCTATTCGAAACGTATTTTTTTCATTCGTCACCATAGCACCCTCGCAGTTTTGCATGGCCTTTTGCAGAGGGGGTAAAGAGGTCTTCCTCTTGCACGCCCTGTGTTTACTGTTAGACTTGCTGTTACCTTGATTTTGCTGGTTTGTACGTAAACGCGAGAGCTGTTGGCTTTGGATGAATTTCGAAGTGCAACCTTAGGGTAATCTCAACTCCGCAACATTTTTGGGCAATCATTTTATTTACGTCATTTGAAAATAACCGAGTTTTGTTTAATTATTCAAACATAATTTTTTAAATATCAGCACAACATTATGTTAGAAAACAAGTACATAAAAAATAATTTGCGAGAAAACAAAACAGTCCAACAGAATGGAGAATAAAATAAATTAATTGTTAATATCGGAGCTACAAATTGGAATTACAAGTTTTAAAGAGTGGCGATTGCCGATCTCTGTCTGGTACCCGTCGATTTATAACTCCCGTAGGAGTTAATGGTAAGAACGAAGAGGTGGATCAAATGAGGGTCGGTATTTGTTAAACCTGTCAGACTATAGATTTTCATAGCTTTCATTAGTGTACGCGTTATTCTAGGCCTAATAGCTTCGCTTCGCTCTCGCTTATTAAACATGTGGGCAGAAACATTAATTTAATACTCTGACAGAAAAAATAAATTTTCAACTTTCTGTGTTGCTAACGCGCTTTGATTCCAAGGATTGTCGGCCATCACCGTAAGCACTGAATAATAGTAAAATTGTGGTTTTCCATGTCTTTTTTCACACTAGATCCATGCAAAAAATGCAAATGGTGCGGCGCCCGAAGGGCGGAGTGCCCATCTCTCTGTCATTGGCGTTTGGGCCAGACCTCCCTCATATTATATAATGTTGCTGTGGGGGTTCGCCACTCCTCCGCAACCGCGAGTCTGTTTTGCATTCCCACATATAAATCGATCCATGTCTAACAATAATTTTGATAACAATTAACAACAACCTAGATTTATACTTTGGACAAAGGAACCATTACCATTTATGGTTAGACAACATAATTCAATCCAACAAATGGTGGATAATATAAGAGCTTCTGTAAGCACTTTCAATTGCTTATCTGGTGATTTTTTCATACACCTATTTACTTCTTATGTTATACACATTAGGAAAATTTGAATAGAAAAACCCATAAAGTTAAAGTTTTATAAAACTTTAAAAATAAATTATAATTTTGACACTTAAAACTACCAATTTCGTAATAAGCACTCTTAAATCTATCATTAGCCCCAAACTGCTGGCATTCCCTCATAAAACCACTTATAACATGTTATAAGGGCATCAGGAAAAATTGAATGAAAAATATAAATGAAGCACTTCACATGAGCTCTTGTCCTATTACTTTATTTTTAGACAACCCTTCAACCCCAAGATGGGGCTAATAATGACCCTTGTACGCACTATCAATACCAAAACTGCTATTTTTGTGGGCCGCCAGCTATAGCTGGCAGGACCACTTAGCATCCGTTGTGCGTGTGGTATGTTGTGTGTTTGTGGTGGATGTGTTGTGTGTCAAAAATTGTTAAGTTTTTTTTTTTAAATTGCCTCAATTGAAAAGTTTAACTTCAATTGGAACCAAACTTCTGTCCTAGGTGCACAATGGGATCCCTCATTGTATGAGGTCAAAGGTCCATGTTGAAAGTTCAAAGGTCATGTGAGGTCCAGTTTGAAAAATGGGCTAAAAATGTTAAAATTTGATTCTAAAATTGGAAAGCTAAGTTCAATTGGACCAAACTTTTTTGTCATAGGTGGCACCATGCTGCCCTCATAATGTGTGAGAGATCAAGGTCACTACGACGTGCCCGGTCAAAGGTCATGGCGGCCACAGCTTAGATTCTTTGAATATAGCGAGCGCCGAAAGCCGAGAACCGCGCAATTCTAGTTTTATACTGCATAAGTTATACACCTGAGAAATTGAATGAAATAAAATGAACACTTTAAGAACTGACTCTAAAATAGTGTATATTTTTCAATACAGCCATGTGATCCATGTTATAATATGTAATCAAAACATATAAACATCTGTATACTTTTGAAACAAGTAAACTCATATTTTTTTGCTTGGTAACATAATTCAATGAAGATGTGGCAATGTGGCCATTGTAATCCCTATCACTACCAACTGGGATTTTTCATTATACATTATGTTAATGCTAGATGGGTAATTCTAAATAAACATAAAGACAACAACTCTATATCCCTAAATATCCCCAAAAGGCCGATTTGTCCACCTTTCACAAATCACGGAGCGAACCCTTTGCTTGTGTTTAGGGTGACATTGCTCCTAGATCTACAAACAATTGCACTACCTCCTTTTTTTTGCGGTGATCGTCAGGTTGATAGTCCTTTTCCTCTAGGGACGTAAGGGGTATAGATTTAATGTTTAACAGCTCAAATCTAAAATGGCGACCAAAATGACGACTGCTACAAGGATAATCAAAAATACCAAGACAATATGCATAGGAAATTGAATGGGAAATATAAATGAAGCAACTAAGACATACTTTTAAACAAGAGAAACCATATTACCATTAAATTTTTATAATTCTCAACCCAAATGTGGCAATGTTTCATATATACCAAAACTATATGTTGTACACATTAGAATAGAGCAACTAGATACATACCTTTGGACACATTAAACCCCTATTCAAGGAAGTTTTAATTAAACATGCCTTAAACAAAGATGGTCACTAATATGGCCATTGTCACATCAATAGCAACCATGGAGTTTTTGTTTCTTAACATAATATGAAATGAAGCAAAACTATAAAACATTCGGACACAAAAAAAAACTCATCATCATTTTAATTTGAGAACAATTTACTAGCCAAAAACTGACGGTATTCCACATTATATTACACATATATCTCCATTATTTGATATGTTATTTGCAGAAGAAATTTGAATAATAAATATATATTAATAAATGAGGAAATAGATACACTTTTGACACAAACTCATTTTATCATTTAGGTTTTGTAAATATGATGGAAAAATAAAATGACTAATAGATGTCATTTTTAGATTTGAAGCATTTTACATTTAACCCCAAAATTGGTTAAAAGTATACATGTATATCTTGAGTATATACAAAATGGAGTTGTAGTCACGTTTATATCAAAATTTCAATGTTAGTATATTTTCAAAAATAAGTTTTATATTAGCTGTTATCTTGTATTAAAATTTGCCGAATTTTTGATAAAAAATTAAATGGTAGAATGAGTTTCTTGTGTCACAGAGTGTATCTATAGTTGCTTCATTGTATTTATATTAAAATTTCCGAATGCACTATAACATAATGTGGTATGAAAAATCGCCATTTTTTGTATTTGATTTTTGATAGTGCTTATAAACAGCCAAATTAGCTGCCATTCTTAATTTGAAATATGTTTTTTAACACATAAATGGTAAATAAGAGTTCCTTTGGTCCACAGGATGCATCGAAGTGTTTATTTTGTTAATAAAATTAATGATGACATGCGATCTATGTGAAAATCATTCTAGATTTTACTATTATCGGGTCTATACTTAGGTGGCGCATCTTGGAATCCAAGATGGTTTGCCAACAAATAAAATAGTTGAAATTCATTTCTTCTGTCTTCAAGTCTTAAACCACAATGTTACTGCCCCTAAGTTAATAATTCAGGTTAGATTGTCTTCAATACCACATTTTTAGCTGTTAATAGTGCTTTCGGCGGGCCTATTGGCGCCATTGGATTTGAAGGTTGTAACAAAAAAAATCACGATGTGGGTTCCTAGTAACACAAGATATACATACACCAATGAATCTGAATCCTATTCTCATCCTGATTAGTGTTGATGTAGCGATTATATTCATACATAGCTTTGGGGCCATTTGGACGCCCATTTGGATACAGGTACACCGGTAAGTTTTTATTTGTTTAACTTGTGACTGCCTTATTGAATTTAGTTGTTTTGAACTCTTTGGTATTGTAAATATGTATACTGTCGTCAATTTGGACTGCAGATTATTGCATTCAAGAATACAATCTAATGGAATTTTGTTATTTTGCCGGACATCTTGATTGGGAAACCCTTAAAAAAACGTTTTGCAAAAAAAATTCCAAGATATTTTTTCCAATAAGTTACACCCAAAAGACTAAGAATCAAGTAGCTTTTGCTTTTAACAGGAAAAAAAAAACAGACGGCTGTAATTATGACATACCAGCCTACACTAAATTCAAAGCAAGGGCCACGAATCAATAATTGTCCATAACAAGCTTTGATGAAGCGCCCCTGTTCGTGAATGGGTCTGCAATAAAAAAGTTCAAGAGTCAAAAGTCAATATCACCTGGACCCAGTTGTTGTCGTTTGCATAAAAAATAGGTTTTTGTAAATTGACTAAAAATCCAAAGAAGAAATCATTTTTCAAGTTGGAACCCATTGATCTTGTTGGGTCCAATAGTGAATAACAAAATTTCTGTCATATTTTTTTCGCAAACGTATCTTTTTTGAAAATAATTAATAAAAAACCGGACATAAAGTTAATTGAACAGACAGTTTAATACCACATTACGTGAGAGGTACAAGAGTATAGTCAAAATGACACTGTAATGCGAACTGAGGGTTGCCTACGAAGTTTGGGTTTTAAAAATACTGTTGTCTTACAAAAAACGTAGTTTTCCAGTCACCTTGATCATGCTGAAATTACCCATAGGGTCACCTGAAAGGGTTTGATCAAGAGTCACCCCCAGCTACCCCCAGATTAAAAAAAAAGCTTTTTGAGATTGTATTTTTGGCCGTTAAAGAGTGAAAATCGGTGACCTTTTTTTAACTCATGTTTGGAACCAAGTGTAGATGGATTTATTTAAATCAACAATGTGGTCTAATCTTCTTCTTATCGTGTCCAAACACTGGTTCTCAAATATGATCCAGCCAGAGATGGGTACAACGTCTGGCTGCTTCACTGAATTCCGCAAGGTCCTTGTTTGTGCATTGTTGCTCCAGCAATGGGCAGACCAAGAGATGTTCCGTTGTCTGTGGTTCTGTTCCACAACCACAGGTAGTATCCTGATCTGCTTCCAGGTAGCCCCACTTCTGCAAGGAAACCTTAGATCGGCCAATTCTGGTTCTCAATCTGTTGAGGCATCGCCATTCAGCCCATGAGGAGTCAGTTCCAGGTGGGAGATGCTCACCAGGTTCAATACCAATAGATGTTACTTGGTTGATGGCAAGTCTTTCTTTCCACAAGGCGCTTGACCTCCTTAGAGACTGTTTCGAGAGGTTGGACTTTGCTTAAGAAACTCTCTCTGCATTTAAGGCGGTTGGCAGCAGGTATCTGTCCAGACATAGGGTGCTTCACATTAGATACTTGGCAGCTACGCTCTTGCATGCTCGTTACGCTACGACGGATGTCTGGTGGAGCAATTCCTGCTAGGATATATAAGAAGAATTATGTGGTCTAATGAAGGATGGTTTCTTTAATGAAATATCATGAACGTTCTCAACAAGGAGTTCGGAAGAGAAGAAATGGGACCAAGTTTGCCAATGGGGTAAACGCACTTGAGTATACTTGGTGCTCTCTTTACATTTACTCTCATTTTAAAACTTGCTGGCCTTTTTCCGTTGCCAACGTTTTTGGTAGATCCACTCATCTCAGGGCACCGGCGCGGCGCGGCGCGGCGCAACCCATGCCTGCAAGAAGAGCCGAAAGCGAAGTTCACCCAAATACGCCCAATTATTAACTATCGATCATACATTTTATTTCAAGGTTCAGATAACTTGAAGTTCACGGTAAAAGGCGATCGATTACCAGTCACCGCGTAGAACTTTCCAGTGCCATAGTATCTATAACTGAAATTCTTATTCTTGAGCCTTGGTAAGTGAAAGAAAGGTAAAAAATATAACTACAATGCTGGAAATGCAGTTAGCTGAGCTGAGCTATAATCACCGTCATAATTTCTGAAACAAATGGCACGCGAGCGTCTGTTAGCTTCTGTTGAATTACGTATTGGATTCCCGTTGTCAAGCGTTCGTCACACACTTCCGGGTTTAGGCGCGGGTAGGCTTAGCCAGAATTTTGTTTGAGAATTACTGACGAAAAAAAGAACTTGAAGTTCTACCGGGTCCGTGATGCGTGATGAACGGGTGACTTGCCATTTTGTCTAATCCCGGGGTCTAATCCCAAATGGTCTAAATGGTCATTTTGTCTAACTCCAATTGGTCTAACACCATGTACCATTTAGTCTAATAACTATTTAGGCTAATATTCCATTTAGTCTAATAGCCATGTAGTCTGAATTTCATCTGGTCTAAAACTCATATCGTCTAATATATCCATCGTCTATACCGAATTGGTCTAATGCCAATTAGTATAATACCCATCTGGTCTAATATTCCGTTTGGTCTAATCCATCTGGTCTAATACCCATTTGTTCTAAAACCTATTTTATTTGGTCTAATATCCATCTGGTCTAACATCCATCTGGTCTAATATCCATTTGTTCTAATATCCATTTAGTCTAATATTCATTTGGTCTAATACCCATTTGGTCTAATGCCCATTTGGTAATATCCATTTGGTGATGGTCTAATGTCCATCTGGTCTAATATCCATTTGGTCTAATATTTAAAGGTCCATGGTCCGAACGCTAATAGCCTCGTCCCCAGAAGCCCCAGATTTTACCGGAAGTGGTCAACATTTTGGTATCAGAAAAGCTACTATTTTTCTCATTTACCCTGTGAAATCTTAGAGCCAAAGATGTTTTGGTTTGGAAGTTATGAGCGAAAATGTGCCCCATTTTGTGACCTTATTTAATTTCACACAGTAACTCTATGAGGCTTACAAAAATCACATTTTTATTAGCTCTCGCATCAAAACGGATTGAATATCAGCGTTCAAACTTTACAGGGGTTTTGGAGTGAATGACAATCTAATCTTCATATCCTTCAAAAATCGGGCATCCCCCCTTTAAATCATTGTTTTAAGATCAATTATTTTGGGTTAACATCCAAATGGATAGTAGACCAAATGGGTATATTAGACCAGTAGATATTAGACCAGGACTCCACCGCTCACCCCATTATGAATTCACCGATCGCCGATCCCGATCACGCCCCCCAGTTTCCTGGAATTCACGCGATCGCCGATAATTTGGTTTAATAAAAAAACACCGGCGATCCGTGGCCGATTACCGATGTATGTTGTATTAACCACAAGAACACTACAAAGCAGATACAGTATAAACTACGCCGGTAAATTTGACCCCGTGGGTTTGTGGTATATATTTACAAGTGGTATACCTAAATTCATGATCTCCGAACTCACTTTGTTGGTAATAAAATATCCAAATACAACCAAAGGTCCTATGTGTGGATTTTCTTTATTAAAGGTGGACGGCCCGATTTAAGGATATGAAGTGGTTTTCATCGTGATAGATAGGTTCTTCACTCCAAAACCCTATCTGCAAAGTTTCAGCGATATTTCAATCCGTTTAGATGCGAGAGCTGAAAACGTGATTTGTAAGCCCCTAGCGGTACTGTGTAAACTTAATAGTGGTCGAACAAAATAGGGGCACATTTGTGCTCATAACTTCTAAGCCAAACATCCTTTGGCTCTAGATATTTCACATGGGGCAATGAGAAAATAGTGCTTTCTTCTGATACGAACTATTGACCACTTCCGGTAAAATCTGGGCTTCTGGGGACGAGGTTATTACGATTCGTCCATGGACCTTTAAAGTTCATATTTGTGGTGATTTTTTGGTTCTTCTAGAAGCGCTCCAAATATGTATAAATGTCTGAATAGCCACTAAATTTTTCCGTGAAATTCCAAAGGTGACTATGCAGCATTCTCAAACTCACGCGGGTCGCGCTATGGGGGGACTTTCCCGAATCGTCACGATGGGTCTTTGAAACAGTGCAGGGTCATTTTTGAAACCTTATGCTTAATAGTAGATCTATATTAATATATTCTGGAGTCTTGAAACAAATCACCATGGTGAGGGACCAAGGAAAGCTCGTGGAATGCTCTCTTTCTTTTCAAGGGCCCATTTTGGCTAAGTCCCAAGGTCAGTTTATAAATGACATAATAAATTTGCATAAGCAGCATTGCGTATCTAGTTTTTTCCAGCTCAAAAACCACGTGGCTTGTACACGGAATGACGGGGTAGCTGGGCAGGATGAATGAGCATGATCCGTACATTATGCATCTCTATTTTCAAGCTTAAATTTTGTTTTTTTAATAGATACATCAAAACCGTGCACAGTCAGTAATTACAGGGTACTGCTATGGCAATATGTACACAGAATCCACACGCAAAGAAAAAAGTTTTCGTCAATGCATTGATTTTTATTCATTACTCAAAGGGAAAAGTAGTCCTTCAATGACAATAACTGCAGCAAAGACGATGTTATTGTTTTGCTGATGGATTTTGGCTGACACGCGATAATATTTATTTTTATTATTATTCATTCTATTTTACTGGGTCAACCAATCACTGAGGCATTGTTCTTCCATTGTCTCCAGGTGGCCCAGGCCAACAATTAAAAAAAAAATACAATAAAAAAACAATGTATTACATAATTAAAAACTAGTTTAAAAAGGACACACAAGGACATATTGAGGAGAACATAAAAGAGGTCCGCAAAAGAGGAAAGAACACTTGCGGCCTACGCCATACGGCCTGCCAATGGCCCAAACACAAGGACAACCCCCATGACACACCGCCTCCAGGTGGGAAACTCTCCACAGAGGGCAATGCGTCAGAGGAACTATCAGCGAAGGTCCACAGGCCAGCCGCATGGATAAGCCCCTGCGCAAACGCTCCCACACACCTAGGAATAACATAACAAGAAAAATAAGGATAACTTCAGAAATTGACATCGAAATTGGCAAAAGCTAAGGACCTCAGCTAACCCACAACCCAACATGGCGTAACGGGCCCCGAAGAAACCGGCCCCTTCTCGGATGTCTGACGTCGTCTGAAAAAAAAAAAAAAAACAATATACACTAATTTAATATTAGTTAAAACATAAAATGACAGTGGTCACACTACTGCAATGTAAATAATAGCAGGAGACCTCTAAAAAATGGGAGCATATAGAGATAAAAAGAACATAATGCCATCATATCAAATAGATTACATGAAATTTAGACATAAAAAAAATAAGACGGCCCCAAAACATTGCAATTTGTAATAGTTGATATTAAGTATCATGAGTAAGTAAAATATTGCACCAACTGAAGAGTAATGGAAAATAAATTAACAGTAAGCACAAATGAAGTTTGAAAAGGTTTGTCGTAGCCGGAATGGGTGGTTTGCATGACCGTGGGAGCGTGTTCCAGGAAGGGAGCACCCGATCTTGAAAGTTCTTGTGCAGAGCAAGCTTTTGGGTTTCGGGGGAATCAAAGTGCCCTGCTCACTGCCTCTGGTAAAATAAGGGGATTATCTGACTTTTGGAAAATTATTGCACAAATCATGGGGCATTACCCGAAATACACTTGTAGACCATTGTATTAAGATGGGTATAGTTAGTTATGGTATAAGGTCTTTCCAACCCCGACCAAGCAAGTCTACTTGGGGTGTGAAAATGCCTATTGACTTTCAGGATGGTTTTACCTGCACGGGTTTGAAGTAGTTGTTGGTAAGATGTGTTTTAGTGGAGTACCCCGACTACATTACAATAATCAAAGGATGGAAGAATGAGAGAATGAGACATGGTGTTAAGGGTGTCATTTTTCAAGAAAGACCTGGTTCTGTATAATGCCTATGTTGTATTGACAGAGTTCTGACATGATTTAAGTGCCCCTCCCAAGTGACTGCTGGATCTAGGTATACCCCCAGGTACTTGAAGCTATTTACTTCTTCAAGTACGATCATGAATTCTGACTTCAAGTTTGGTGGAATTTCTGGCAATTTCGACCTTTACTGCAAACGCATGACTTGTCATTTTAGGACCTTGTCATATCACGAGCGCCGTACCAACGTAGAGAACCAAACCAAACCCGGAAGTGCAGGGAGTTGAATCTTGATCTTTTTACCGCAACTGGATTGCAATGCGCCAGACGATGGCGGCCAAGGCTCTTTAAACACAGCCCAAAGCTAGATGTCTTTCTAATAGACTAACAGGAACTCACCCATAAACAAAATTAGCGCTTCTCGCTGCACGTGATGTGCTGTGGGTCATGGAGTGCATTTTTATGCTCCGACGGGTTTGAATAAGAAAGATGCTTGCAATACATATAACAAATTTCGGTTTTCAAATTTTGTGATTATATTTAAAAACTACGCGACGTCTAAATTGGGATTTCTTGGCCCGGCCACCGCCTAATGCCCGCAGTGTTTTGACCCCTGTAACCTTGATCAAAGATTAAGTTTTGTGACGCGGGCAACGGCCAAAAAGGATGGTCTTGTTTCGAATGGATCCACCCCGCTCAGGTTAAATGCCACGCACGTGGTAGTCTAAATAAGACATCGGGGAAGACCGGGGGAAGTCCCGAATCTTCTCGCACCTTCATACTCTCAGTAAATAGAACAGCACTCGAACCATTTTTAATTATCTGCGATTGAAGTGCTACATAGCTAGGTCTTCTCACGTCAAGTCATTTTTGAACATGATGAAACATCAGACAAGACAATAAGACATCATTTAGTGGTGTTTCTTATTCCGTTAAATGATTGTATAATTACCATGTCAAGGAAAAAACAAAATGACCGGACTGGAGTTACGCGCACATCGAGGGTCAAGAGTCTGGCTGCGATTTCACCAGTGATACTGCATATGTAGTAATTTGGAAAACATGACATTGACATTTAATCAGGAGGAGTAATTCCTTAAGGCTATGTAGGAATAACAGATTTTGAATAATATTCTTGCAGTTTTAGATCATTTCTTAGATCATTTTTAATGCTTTCTGAAGTTTCATTAAATAGTCGCCAAGTAGCAAACATAGTCGTAGGCGATAGTTGGATTAGTTGTGCCAGTCCTATATAGGATAGGGTCTTCCCAATTTCATTCGAAATCATGTTGTATGTGTGCATAATTGCGAGGTTAATTTCAGTTGATTACATTAGTCATTAATGTATACGTAAAGTAGGCAGGAAAGTAGGTGAGTTTGAAAGGATTGTTAACCTAAAAATGAAGCCTTAGTAGAGCTTTGTCATAATGATTGATCGGTTCGTCAGATCGGTAAATGAAGGAAATTTCACCGATGCCGATTCAGATTCGAAAAGCGTATTATCGGACCGATAAGGAAACTCCCGATACGATCGATTGGACAACACTACTTTAGACCAAGTGGATATTAGACCAAATGGATATTAGACCAAATGGACATTAGACCAAATGGGTATTAGACCAAATGGATATTAGACCAGATGGATATTAGACCAGATGGCTATTAGACTGATTGGGTATTAGATGAAATGGATATTAGACCAAATGGATATTAGACTAGATGGATATTAGACCAAATGGGAATTAGACCAAATGGTGTTTGTGGTTATTAGACCAAATGATAGTAGACAAAATGGGCATTAGACTAGATGGGCATTACTCTAGACCAAATGGATATTAGACATTCTGGATGTTAGAGATATAAATTGGATGTTAGACTAAATGATTATTAGACAAATTGGAATTAGACAATATGGGTTTAGACAAATTGAAGTTAGACCAAATGGCTATCAGACCAAATGGGATTAGACCAAATGGCAATAAACCGATGAACGTTTTCTAAATGGGTACTCTAAAATAGAGCGGTCTTTGTATTCACTTAATAAGTGAATAATTGACTTAATAAGTGACTTAATAACAGTGAAAAAAAAAAAAAAAAAAAAGCCAGCCCCCCCAAATGAACTGACTTTTTGTACAGTGTCTATGGAGAAGGACCCAAATTTGCCCCCTCAAAAAAAGCCTCGGCACCCCTTCAGCCCCCCATTTGCAAAGGTCTGGTTACGCCACTGCTTAAGGGAAGATCTGCACCAAAAACATACAATATATTACTTATCTAATTGTTGTTTTAAATAAAAGAGCAAAGTTTTTTGCTCCAAATGCTTTTTTCCCCACTCAAATCGGAGCTTCCGTTCCAAAGTTATAGCAAATCAAATGCGACGTGTCAACCGATTTGCATGAATATTGTTATGTTGTTTATTGTTTTCCAAGCTGTGAAATATACTATGTATTTTATTGTTTTTCAAGCGGCGATATGTAAAGATATTTCTTTAAAAAATCATATCTCGAAAAGTATATGTGCTATCATTGTGACATTAATTATAATAATTCAAATGCTTGCTAACTGTATATGTCAGAAGTTATCATTACTGACCTAATTTGCATAATAATTAAAATAAGTGTTTCTATACTAAAAATGCTTTATTTCAAAATTTCGCTTTTACCTCTTCAAAATAGTTAATGTCAGCCATTTTTCAATGGATTTGGCTCAAATGTTCACAGAAGGTGTATTTTGTAATTTGTAAAAAAAATTGATTTTTGCAATTTTTGTCTTTGCTTTATTTGAAAAAAAAATTAAAAAAAATAACTCCATACTTTTTTAAGTTTACCTTTTATCTTTCATTTAAAACAAAAATTAGGCTTCTAGCATGTATACTTTTGGAGATTAACTCTTTTGAAATCCGACACCTAAAATCCAAGATGGCCGCCAATTAAATATGCAAATTAGGTGATTTTTTTTTTATTTTTTTTTTTTTTTGGTCACCCAAGTATCCTAGGCACCAAATATGAAGTTCATACCATCTTCAATAAAAAAAAAAAAAAATCAATTTTTGGTGCAGATCATCCCTTAATAAGTGACTTATTCATGTATTGTAGGTTGTACCTTGTAGATAATTTCATCAACACTTGAAAATCTGTCATAGTCCCTTTAAATACGAAACGTGCAGCTCTCCTTTGCACCATTTCAATGAGATTCCAGTTTTCCTGTGTCACTGGGTTCCAAGCGATGAAAGCGTACTCGAGATAGGGTCTAACTAAGGTTTGATAAAGCTTTACCTTTACTCACTAGAAGAGTATTAAAAGTTCCTTCTGATGAAGTTGAGGACCTTTGTCGCTGTCTCTGTAGCATACGTAACTTGCTTGTCCCATTTGAGGTTATATAAAGTCTAAGATGGCGATATCATCATTATGTTTTTCGGCTAAGTCATGTAATGTAGCAATCAGCTGGGTTTCGCATGATCTTTGACTTCTGAATGCGTGTTGATAGTCTGAAATAATGGAGTTTGCTGATAGATGCTTCATGAGTTGGCTGTCCAGGATGTGTTCCATCAACTTGCAACATACGCATGTTACTGGGTGGTAGTTCGCTGGGTCGCTCAAGTGAGCCAGGGCTTTTTGAAAATGGAAACAATATTTGCTCTTCACCAGTCTTCAGGTAGTATTCCCAGATCGTACAATTGCTAAAGATGAAACAGTACTGGAGCAATCTGTTCATCCGCAATTTCAGCGCTCTATTTGGGATTTTGTCTGGTCCAGTGGCTTTAAAAATATTTAAACCATGTAACAGCTTCTCTACTATACACCCCTGAATTGAGAAGTCTATTTCAGGCATGGTTGGATGAGGACTAATCTTGCATCTTGGGAAGATTATCATTCTCTCTGGTAAAGATGCTTTGAAATTGATTTGCTAAAATATCAGCTTTCCCATGGTCATCTGTCACAGTCTGGTTTTTAGCTTTCTGGCTCTGAACACCAACATTGTCTTTACATCGAGTCTTTATGCACTTCCCAAATTCTCTGTTTCCTGCTTCAGAAATGTCAACAACGTGCGAACGTTTGGCCTTCCTGAATTCTTTGTTGACCTCGTTTATGATTTTGTTGTACTTTTCCCACCTGCTCACTCCTCCCAATTTCTTTGCCTTATTATAGTTCTTTTCCTTCTTCCGGCAAAGCTTCAGAAGTCTATTTGTGAGCCATGGGAGGTGAGGACGACCAGAAATCATTTTAGTTACATTTTAGGTACATTTTCACCAATCAGATACACATCGAGTCTCTGAAATTACACCAATTCTCCTCAACAGTTTTGGTTTCAGGATGTGGGTTTATAAACGTGTCGGCAAAGTCGGCAGAACGGAAATGGAGAAAGTCTAGATCTGAGCATGAGCATGATCGTGAACTTTATTTAATTGCTAAACAAGATGTAAATGATATCGTCATGTCTGTAAAACAAGCATTTTTCAAAGACAAACTATCCTCATGTTCAACTAATAAAGATGTCTATCCCACACTAAACTCGCTGCTCAACAAACATGTTAATCATCTAACAATACTATGATTCTGCGACAGAACTCGCCAATCAGTTCTCCTCATTCTTTGTAAATAAGATTGTAAACATCAGAAAGGAGCTGGATAGTCAACATGTTATCTTTGCTTTCAAGACACATCTTGTAAAAATATTTCAAAAATCATCAACTCATCACCAAGCAAGACCAGTCGATTATATCCTATTCCGACATGGTACTTCATGGAAAATTCTACCTCAACTTCTTCCAGTGCTTACTGATATTGTTAATGTCTCTCTTTCTACTGAAGTGTTCCCAAAAGGAGCTCTTTCTGCAATTATTAGGCCTCTCCTGAAAAAGCCAACTCTTGATCAAAATATTCTCAAGAACTACAGACTTGCAAACAACAAAACTTTTGCTGGTAAATTAATTGAAAAAAATATATGCTCATGGATTTATGGATTTATTCAGCCTTGCGGACCCTTACCAATTAGCTTACAGACCATGGCATAGCACTGAATCAGCACTTATCTTATTAAAGTTAAATATGACATTATGTTTTCAATTGATGCTAATAAAGCTGTTCTTGTTTTATTGGACTTATCAGCTCCCAGGCCCGTAGCCAGGAATTTATTTGGGGTTACGGATTTGCTAGAGGTGGACCTTTCGCGAGGGGTCACAAATTTGCGAATGTACTGACACGTGTATTGTACAAACCATTTTTTTTTTGGCTCGCTGCGCTCGCCGGTTGCCCATTTTTTTTTACCGGTGTCTTCAAAATCTGAAGGGGGAGGAGGGAACGGGACAGGACATCAACGTCGCCAAGACAATGGTAGTAGTATTGATCATATCAGTAGTTATTTATATATTCATATTCATGCACCCCACCTTTAAAACAACAGCTTTTAGACTAGCGGTAAACTTCAGCATGATAAAGCGGACCTTTGAAAAAAAAAAAAAAAAAAAACCGCACCCCCCTGGCTACGGCCCTGTCAGCTGCTTTCGACACGATTGATCACAATATCTTAATGTCACGTCTTTCTCAACGAATTTGTGTCAAAGGCCCCGCGCTTAATTTGTTTCGCTCCTATCTTGCTGATTGGTCTACCCAAGTTGATATAGCAAGTCAGCTTTCAGAGCCGATTACTATGCAGTTTGGTTTACCACAGGGCTCTGTTGTTGGACCTGTTGGCCACACCATTTATACCCTTCCAGTTGGTGACATTGCCAATCATCATCGTGTCTCTCATCATGTATATGCCAATGACACACATTTATATGTATCTTTTGATCCCAAAGTGCCGGGAGAACTCGACAATGCATTATCTTAACTCCAAAATTGTATATCTGATATAAAAAACTGGATGACTGCAAACAAACTTAAGTTAAATGAAAGTAAAACAGAATTCTTCATTGCTGCATCGCCATATAATTATCAACATTTGCCATCTAATGTAACGCTTTCTATTGGAAGTGAACACATTGAACCTGCAAAAACCATTAGGAATTTGGGTGTTTTCTTTGACTCACATGACCATGTCATCTCATATTACTAATGTTAGCAAATCTGTTGCTTTTTATTTACGAAATATCGCCAGAATCAGGAAATATATCGATCAACCCACATGCTACCATGCTGCACATTCATTAATTCTTTCACATCTAGATAAATGCAACAGCCTTCTCTCATCGTCCCCATCTACTTATATTTCTTGCCTTCAGCGGTTACAGAATTGGGCAGCACGTCTTGTATTTGAAGTTGACTGCATATATACACGCCCCATGACCACTTTTTGAAATAACTGCAATGGCTACCAATACGCCAACCAGTGGCGGATTTAAGAGTAGCAGTGTCAGCAGTGACGCCGGGCCCCCTAAATATTGCTCTTCAGGCCCCCTCGGTGCACACCTAGACGCACTAAAGGGCGTTATTATGGGGTGAGTTCTTGATGTTAAGGGCCGCCTTAAGCTGCTTGACAGGGCCCTTCTTTAAATCCGCACTGGGACGCCAAGGATCATATTTACTGTGAAGGTTCTATCAGCGCTCATACTTGGTGAAGGTAAATCAAGGAAGAAGATAATCACTGGAAGATCGGCGGTGTTTCTTGTACATATAAAGATAAACAATTTAAATATGTTCCTCTAGTTGTGAGGCATTAAGACAAGCAAAAGTAGTTAAATAGATCATGTAAAAAAGATCAATAAGCTTCCGGTATTTATTAGACAAACTTCATCTACTAGATTTTCAAAAAAAGCTCTCAAAATGTTTCCATAATCAGTTTTTCAGTTTGTGTATGAGGCACCTTTCCAAATGTTGTTTTAATGTGGCAAATGTCGTTGTATTCTCTAATTGTTGTCCGTTATTCTTTTTTTAGCAAGTGTTGTTTGTGTGGTAACAACCATAGTGGTCAAACTATGTGTTACAAAGTTTGAAAGCGTTTTTCACCAGGACAGTGCAGATATTCTTTATTTAAATATTCTGTTAATCCATTTACAAAGTTCCCTAAGCGGGTCATGGGGTTATGGCAAAGTTTGTGATGTTGTAAAAGCTAGTTGTCCAAATAAAAGTAAAATATGTCAGAGGTTAAGGCTTCCTTTAAACATCTGAATTAACATTATTTTATATTTGTAAGAGAATGTTGGGTGTGTCCTGCAGTGTGAAAATATAAAGCGGTCATCAACTAGGGATGTTGTCAACTTTAGTCAACCAAATACATTCAATGATGGCATTGTCAACCGCGATATTTTTAATCATCGTGTGTATACAGCCAGAAAGCAGGGCAAAACCAGTAAATAAAGCAACAGAAAATGAAAAACCAGTTATTGGTAAGTGCTGTCATACATGTTTTCCACCAAACTCGACCTCATAAATTTATACTTCTTCAAACCCCATCTCATAAATACATTGTAAGCAGTTTTACTTGATTCATTCGTGTGGTTAAACTTTTGAAACTGGTTGCATTTTATTGTTATACATAGAGTATTAGTTATAGTAATAGCTACATAGAAGAGCTCTTGCTACAGACTGTGCCAAAAATGTGCAACATTTTGGAAAAAATATTAGAAATATTTCCTGTGTCAATCTTTGCTAAAAATAAATACTGTATGAAAGCCTCACTATTCTTCTGTAAATTGGCTTTTACCCCTTCCCTAAATCCAGAGATACACTCAATTAAGTGAAAGGGTGTAAATTTTAGTTGGGTCACTTTCACCTTGATATGTTTTATCTTGGTAAGTAGTAAAATGTATTGAAAATGTATTGGATTTGAAAGAAGTGTGAACAGATAACATTTTTAATGTTTTAATTCAGGTAGTAGTATTGATTGTAAAAAAAGTTGCATATCCCAGATTAAAGGTGTGCAATGAGAGATTTCAAACCATCCATTTTTTCTATGATATGTAGGGATTTCATATAGATTAGACATAAGATTCCCTAACCTTTATTAGGCTACAGAAATAACTTAAAAAGAAAAGGTGATTTGTATATGCTGAATTTCTATTTGCTCCTATAGGAAATTAAAAATTTCACAATTTTTCTACCAAAGACACAGGTCTCAGCCTAATCATTTCAGATAGGCATATTTTTGATTAAGCTTTACACCAGTGCAAAAATTCAGAAATTTCACATTTTTAGGCGGGACACTACAGCTGTTATTTGAAATCTCTTTAAAGTTAAATCGTTACACATTGAACATTACTTCAAGATGGCTGGTCCTAATCTTGCTAACCATCAACAACTATAATTCACCACTGAAGAGCGTATGATTTACTTTCATTCAGACCAGAAGCCATGTAGAAACCATTCGTTTGTGTTTTCAGCAATAGTCGCTTACCAAACTAGAAAATAAATGAAATTGTGACATACACCAGAGACATGGAGTGAGCTTAAATAGAAGAGGCAATAATGAAAGGCAAAGAACAGCAAAAAACTCAGGTAAACACCAATAACATAAGAACGGCACTCCAAGGAAATCCAAGCACAAGAAGGAATGCATTACACATGATTCCATCATCTTTTAACCGTATCACAAGGATTGATCTGAGCTGACATCTGTACCACATCCAGCAGAGCGATGCACTCCTTGCAAATGATCTCCAAGAAGGGTAGCCTACTGCAAATGGTTTGTCAACCCTACCAATAGGTTTCAACAGCTTTCACTGTGCTCATTACCCAAAACATAGAGAGTGGGAGTGGCCCAATGTGAATATGAAAGCTAGGCTTTCCTAATTTTCCTCTAATTTCCTTTAAAATCGTCCAAATTGATCGTGGGAAAAGTTGTATGTAGCTAAGAAACTGTTCGACTCGAGGAACTGTATCACCTTTTCTTGAAAATGCTTTTCACCTTTCAAGAAATTAATTTCTGAATGTTGCACTTTTTCTTGCACACTATGTAAATGCAAATAATGAGAACTTCCTGGAGGCACCTCTAACTTGGAGATCATGTTTGTGAAAAAGCTTGCAAAAAGCAGTCTAAGCCAGTTTTTAGCTTGCCCAAGTATGCAACACAAACAATCCTGCCAAGCTCTTGTAAACTCTAAACATTGACAAGCATCAAATATATTCTGGGAGTTTTTCAACCTTAATAATTGTCATTCCTTAATCAGAACAAATCAACCCAACCATATCGTACAGGCTTTCCCAAAAATGTTTGCCCCCATCACTTGGCCATTTTTAAAAGCATTAAAAATATAAAATCAGATGTTTTTACTTCTCCTGTGGAGGGTAAGAATAGTGGTATGTTGTATTTATTCCATTCTAGTTTGGTAACGTCTGATGGTTTTGTTAAGGATTTACATTGATTTTACGACAATCACTGGAAATGGGCTTTTGTACTAAATGGAACAAAATAGGCCATGAACATGA
>JAMKCH010018203.1:0-30317 GCA_023653785.1 Ophioderma brevispina
GTGTCCGTGCATGTGCCCGTAGGGTCATTTCGTCATGTGAGTGCCACAAGTAGTATCTCATATTGTCATTTTGCAGGGAAACGCCGTGTTGTGGTTCAAATTCTTTTGTTTTTTCAGTGTTTTTAATTCTTCTTTCTTTCTTTCTTTTTTCTTTCATAAAATGTTTCTACTTTTGATTTGAGACTGCAACCATAGCTTAAACTTTTGTTTTTACCTTTATTACAAAATAGCAACAACTCAATTTACCCAAAATGTAAGTTACGACTTTGTTGCATTTTACATCCATGACGATTTGTGTTGAGACCCCCATCAGATTTGGCTTTACTGTATTACAGTGTGAGTGTTAAGGCATGAAAACAAAACCATTTCCACGCCCAAGGGTTGTGCAGATTAAAATTGCCAGATGAAGGAGATATGGTTGAAAAAAAGGGAAAACGCAGCAGCACACCCTCAAAACTAATTAGCATAGAAATTTCTCAATAAGTTATGAATTAGGAGTTCACACACTAACTCAAATATATCAATGACCGTTTTAACTTTTTTGCTTTGTTTCAGTAGTTGATGTTGGTCAACCATTTTTAGTTTTTTTTAGTGTGTGATTTTAAGAGTACAAAATTTTGACATTTAAATATTTTTTGTGCTTTATAGGTTCAGTGTATTTTTTTCTTCAAAGCGGGGGGTTTAGTTGTTTTGCTTGGGTACTTTCCATCATCAGGCTGATTTTTTTTATTATGTAATTTAGTTAACCTGTAAGATGTGAAGATTTAATTGTCTATTTTTAACTCAATCAGCCGTATACCCTCTGGTACGAGATTATCTGAACTGACTCACAAACCTTCCTTGCAGGTGGACCAATTGCCTGGGTCAGCAGATATCTCACCATACCCTGGATAACCATGGCCGTGGTGAACTAAATTGTGCCACAATTTGTTTTTTAAATTTCCAATGTAGTCATTTGGGTGCGCTGATCACGAACTGCGCCACAATGACACATCTGTTGTGCATCTATAGTATAATTATACACATAAATGCTTGTGAAATTCTTGTAATTTTTATTTCTTTGTGGTAATACCATCACTTGCTACCTGGGTGCTTTCATTTACGTGGAAGCCGTCGGTGGCAAGACAAAACAGTAGGATTGCTACGAGGATTCCATCAGAAAAAGCAACAGTGTCAATCAGGTAACACAATAAATAAAAGTAACTTAATTAGGTACAAATAGTTAACCATCTTAACCAAAATGAAGTACGCTTTGCTACCTGGAATGCCAGGTCTATCAAGGCAAAATATAACTCAGGGCTTAATTGTGTGATTTCGTAATCAGCCAAATTCAAGTTGGATATCTTGCCATCACCCATCTGGCTGACTGGCGATAGCAGAGATGATGTCGCCATTGCCGATATCCAGAATACTTTACCTAATGTAAGCTCATTCATTCTCACGCCATCATAGAAGAGGAGGAGGATACAGCTATTCTCGTTAGGGATGGTTCCATGTACGGGTAATAAACGAGACATGCGAGTTTAACTCCATGGAATATATGAATTGTCACAATCCATCACCTTCTACCTCCTTCCAGCTTATTCTAATCTACAAACTCAAGTCGGACACGAAAAATAATCACTCATCATGTTTCTCGATGAATTCTCCTCTCTTCTTGCTACTTTGACAGTTGGGTAGTGGCCATTTGTCTCTAACTGGAGATTTAAATGTACATGTTGACGTTGCTGGTGCTGATGACGTGAGGCTCAATCCTTCCTAAATTCTGATTGCATGGGACTGAAAACAACTAGTTGTTATCATACTAATAAACTTGAAGCAAGACAATTTTGTGGACCATATTTCAATCATGTCACTGCCGTCGACCATATCGCGTCATTGTCAAGTGCTTCATCAAAATCAACCGACCCTGAACAGTGCATTAAAACCATGCAGAATCGGACAAATTCGCAACTGTCAAAAGAGACATCTTCGCTCTTGATTTACGATCTGCAATTGTCTGCCTCCAGAATGCTGAGTGTGATCTCTAGTTATTGAATAGTAATAAATCTTATCCAAGACACTTGAATGAACAGCCTCCACTCGTAAATCGATCTGTAGTTCTGCGTCCTCATGCACCTTGGTACACAGAGTTCTCGTGCTGAAGAAGGAGGGAACGGCGTGGCTGGAGCGCAGAGTTTCACAGACTGGGCGCACAGTATTCAAAGAGGCTTCACAAAAGAGAGTGCTCTAAATACAACTCTCTTCTTTCTAAAGCAAGGACCGATTATCATAACAACCGGATGATTAAACAGGTGTCAACAAGACCTTTTCGTGTAGTCAGTAGTGATTATCCCAGAGTGGAACAACCGCTGCCTGCCCATGAATGTCCAAAGATCTTGTGACAGTTTTGCAGAATTTTCTCAGAAGATTCAAGGAAGCTGCGTATGGTCTACATGAGAATACTACTGCCTATGTTCGTTGAACTAACAGAGTCATGCCCAAAGCACCTTCAGCTACTTTTCTACCGTGTCTGAAAGAAGAGGTATTGAAATCCATAAATCAGAGCGATCAAGCCTGCACCGTAGGACCCCTTACCAGCTGGTCTCTTTAAAAACTATGTCTGTATGATCGGTTACCAGTCATAACCAGGAATGCCAACTTTTCCTTGTCTTCAGGCGTATTTACCCAAGCTCTCAAGCATGCCTCTGTCATCCCGCTTGCTGAAGAAATCTCGCTTGGACACCAACATCCTCTCAAATTATCGCCTATATCTAATCGACCATTTCTCGGAAAGGTTGATTTGAAAGGTAGCAGTGAATCAGTTGCAGACCTATTTCATCGATAATAATCTCCATGCTCCGATGCACGGTCGGCCCATCATAACCGGCAGATCACAGTCCTGAGATGCGCTGTTACGGGTTTTGCAGAATGACATCTTGACAAACATCTTGACAAACAAAAGAGGCTGTACTAGTCTGACTGGACTTCAGCGCCGCCTTCGACACCATAGACAACAAACAGCTCCTAAACGTCTAACTGAACGGTATGGGATTACTGGAAAAGCACTGAGTTGGTTCTCGTCTACCTAGAGGGCCGAACTCAATCGAATCAGTCAGAGGTACTTCGTCAGATCTTGTGGCGGTAGATTGTGGGTCCCACAGGCACCGTTACTGGACCAGATTGACTCTAATTCTTGTTCAGTGCCCCAAATACAGGATATCAGAACGGCAACGGTATTCAATTTGTTATTTACGCTGATGACACCAGCTCTACCTGACTTTCAACCCCTCAGGATCGTGACTGGTTGATGTGAATGAAGCAGCATTAAAAAAGATTTTGAACATGCATTGCAGACATTCAGATCCGGGTTTTGTCATGTAAATCCAACAAGCTGATATTAAATGACAGAAGACGAGATGTTGTAACTTTCGCTTCTTTTAGTAGCGGCTAGCAAATCTCAGCCACTATGATCATTGGCAATTCTGTATACATCCGTCAAGCTGATGAAGCACGGAACTGGTGTCATCTTAGACTCATCATTTAAGAATGATCAATCATGGTAACAGCTTATTGCAAAGCTGCATGGCTCTCAATAAGGAAAAATTGAGGCAGCTTCGACAGTACCTTGATGAAAAATCTACATCAGATTGGTCCACGGCTTTGTTACATCTAGGCTGGATTCTGCAATTCCTTGCTCTATGGCTTCCAGAAAGAGAATTGACCAAGTTTCAACGAGTTCAAAAATGCAGGTGACCGTCTTGTCCTTAAATCCGTCGACGAGACCATATCACAATCCAGCCGTCTACCAACTGCATTGGCTTCCAATTAAACAAGGCAGTTTTTTAAGATTCTACTGTCTCACTTATAAAGCCATCCACAGCATGTCACCTGTCTATATCTCGAGCTCATCCGCTGTAGTCACCACCCGAGAAACCTTGAGATCATCTTCTTGCTCCCCACTGAGTAAATCATCAACTCATCAAGCAAGTTTTATGGTGATAGATCTTTTGCTTACGCAGCACCAGTTGTGGAATAAACTCCCTACAGTATCCGCTTACTCAGTCAGCAACTATTTTCAACTCACGTCTGAAGACATTCCTGTTTACACAACATTTTGGGCTCTATATGTATCCTGTGTCTGATTGCGTCCAATCACCTCGTGATTTGGTTTCCTTCCTTTCTTTTTCTTAGTCTCTACCTTCATCCCACCCAATCCGGTTTTTGCCGTGTTTGTTTTTTCATCAATTAGGTAGGTTAGGGCATCTGAATCCAGGAAAGACATACTTAACCGATGTCGCTTTGGGGTAAAACTACACACAGATCCTCACAGCGGACGATTAAGGTGTATCCCCATATGTTCTTAGTATGGGGTGCAACGGGGTTGTCTTTCTCGTATCTATCTTTTTGGTCACATATATATGTTCGAATTTTCTACTTAAATTTAAAGTTATTTTGAAATTGTTGTATATTGATGTATGTATATCATTGTTGTTTTAACATTAGAATTTTATCTATTTTGTATTTTCCGTATTAAATTTTTTATATGCTCTATTCTATGTAAGCGCCTAGAGGCCCTGCATTAGGCCACTATATCAAGACGTTATTAATTTAATTATTATTATAAAAGAGAAATCATTCAGAAAATACTTTAAAAAAAAAAAGTAATCATTCAAATCAGTTGTAAAACAACACTGACATCAGTAAAATACTTTAGTCAACTTAAAAAATAAAGCAACACCGATACTTTGAAAAATTACTTTCAATCTGCATGCCTGCCAATGGGTTAATTCCACATTTACATATTCGTATTGTCAAGAAATTTAGTACTCTGAAAATGACCCGATCAACCAGAATTTTTTTTAACATACACAAATCGCGGTCCCCGGACCCCGAGTGTTTGTCTGCCATCACTGTTTGTGATGGGACCAAATTCACAGGTCATGAAGGTCACATGAAGTCACCAACATGTCAACCCCCACCGGAAAGAGAGCTCACCGCCCCGCACCCAGTCTATTTCCCACCACCTTTCCCTCCTATTACCCCTTCCGTAACTCGGCCGGCATGCAATATCTTTAAGGGTTAACAATTTGACAACCGACCAGAGGCCATGAGGTCCCAACATGTCACCCCCCATCCCACCCCCTCCTTTCCACCATTTAACACAAAAGACTATAACCAATCATGGGAAAGTACGTTTTTTTTTTCGCTCGACTGTAGCCCTGGTCTATTCATGTATGTGGTCTCACCTTCTGTACTGGAGATGACAACCCTTTTGACCAAGCTTTGCAGGCAGAAATTCTTACAATTTTACCAATACTCGGGAAAAAAATATAAATTTCACTCTAATACCACCATAAGTCCTAAAACCGTTAAAACTCACAGACGTATACCTGGAAATAACGCTCAATCACAAAATTCCACACACCAGGCACAAAGACTAATACCTACCCGCCACGGAAAGTAAGTTTACTTTAAAGGAGAATGCAACCTAGGATATTATCAGGTTGAGTCAGAGTTCTCGTCGGTGTCCAAGTGAAGGGGCAAGCTAATGCTGGGTATTACCTTCTCCTGGTGGTCAGGGAGTTTCCCAGTGTTCTTTCCTCTTGATCGGCAGTATCCTCTCTTATCAAATATTGCTCTAATTTTGTCTCTTTTCTGCAAAGTCTCTCCCTATCACTCAAACTACCTCACAGTCTGATTAACCATTATTTTTGTGTACAATCGTTGTTTGCGAGTTCCATAATTTTGTTTATAATTTAAGAATTGTTAAGCTATACTTATAAAAAAAAAGTAAGTACAAGTTAAACTCTATTACTTTGCATTTTTCCATCCGTTATTTTTACATTTCCACGTGAAGTCTTGAATTTTTGAAAAAAACAGCATTCCTGGACAGTGTTTGTCGTCCACCATCGCGGTTTGTGCATAGAATCAAAGGTCACATGGGGGGTCCTCAGAGTCAATTTGTGTCCACACCCATATGATCTTGCCACCAGTGGGTTTCTTCTGAACCAAGTAGAGGTTAATTGAAGAATGGGTAAGGATTATGAAGTCCAATAAATGCAGGTTTAACATGTTTACACAATTACATTGTTACAATACAAAACCAAACATCCACACTACAAACCCCCCCTCATCCTCATTGCCCGACAACACACACACAAAACTACAAAAATAACGCTTTTGGTAATATATATAGATTTAAAGTGTGTTTAAAGAAAAAAAATGCTTCAGGCCAATCACATACGTATACTTTTAGCCATCTGTATATTTTGTTACCATTTTGGGTGGTTATGGTAGTGGCAGCGTGGTACGATATTGGGTAGAAACAATTGGAATCACAGGTACGAACAAACAGACGTTTACTACAAAACAGTGGTCAATATTTTGAATAAACAGACATCTTTCTGAAAGAAGTCGTTTATAGATCTTACAGGAAGCTCTCTAAGGAAGTCTTCAAATTTCATCAATACATTTGTCAGGTCTTGTAGACAGTGAGGTATGGCCCCTCCCAGGGGCAATCAAACCATCTTAGAAGTCATAACCATCCCGAGTTAATGCAGTGAAAGGGTATCCATTTCATCATATGGGCACTTCCAGTGAGGGTTCCTATTTTTTAAAGAATATCTATCCATTTTGCTATTTAGGTGCACATGTACATGTGCGTAAGTCATGTCCGATGAGACGGGGGGCGAGAGGGAGACTTGGTCCCCTCCTTCTCTTCGCCGATACCGATATTTATTAAAACCGACATGCCCGTACCGATCCGATAACCCCGGAAAATATATTTTTTGAATGACCACGTGTAACGGAATTTTCCATATCATAATACACACTATACATGTAAGGAAGTCCTCTTGCTGGACTCTCTATTCAGACAAGTATTTCATGAACAAGCATTACCATTGATAAAGTTTGATTTCTTGAATAACCACCATATGCAGTGCGCTAAGAAAAATGGAGTTTTTTAGAACAATAAGTGAGAGGTTCTTATTGAACTTAATGTTTATACTGTGTTTGAACGCCAGAAAGTTTATAGTACTGTGCTTCAATGCCATGGCGTATACGCTCATCAAATCGATCGGTACAAGGGGAGATTTTCCGATCAGTGATACCGATCCAATCTGACTAATATCGGTACCGATATACCGATCGGATCGGTACATCACTAATGTGAGGGGTGCAATTTCAGAGAGGCCACTCTCTTTAGTATAGAAGTGTAAATGAACATGTACATGCGTGGGTAACCAGACCTTTGCAAATGGGGGGGGGGGCAGAAGGGGTGCCGAGGAATTTTCTGAGGGGGCAAATTTAAATCCTTCTCCAATCTCACTGTACAAACGGGTCAGTTTCATTTGGGGGGACTGGTGGGGGGGCTGGTGGGTGGCTCGGCTTCTGAGCGGGGCGGGGGCGGGGCGCTTACACTAGGTTTTAATCCAAAAAAAAGCAGTTTGCATATACCCAAGGACCCCAACAAACAAAATAGAACTGGGCGCCTCCATATTCTGTTACCAAGTGGTCCCTTTAACTGTAGTACCCGGTAGTTATCTTTCCATAGAATATACAGTAAACAAGGTCTTAACACAGATTACACTCGCACATCACAAGAACTTCGTCAAAACTGCGGGATTCCCACTGTTCCGTAAAAGTTGGAAACCACTTTCTGGAAGCAGCATTGGAACTTTTAACTTACTTGTAACTGAAGGTGGGTAAAATTTTGTGAAAAATTTGACTTCAGCAATTAAAATATACTGAAAAAAAAGTCAGTATTGTTTTACTGATGTGTAAATGTGTAGGAATTTTCTAAAACATCAGTGACCCGTTTAAATGTGTACATGTCCCATCACTACTCTCCCACACCTCTCCTGGAAAAACCTGAAACCCCCCCCCCTCCCCCCCAAAAAAGGCAAACATTCCAAAACAAAGAGAATTTATGGACTTTATTTAGTGTTGATGCAAGACGAAAAGGTTCACGCCCACAAACAAACAAAACAGGCAAACAAAAACAAATTTGGAGGTGAAGCTAATTACAGGAATGGCTTCTCAGTCAATTGAACGTCACTCGTAGGTTGTATGGACTGAAAAAATATATTAATGACTGCACGGGTTTAATTCAAAACAAAAAAAATATTCTACTGACCAAAGTTTTTGTCCTGAGGACACAGTATATTCCATGTATCTGAACCATAGACAATGATGAGTACTTGCATTATGATCAGCCTGAGATTTGAGCTCTCACTGAAAACAACACAAGTCACAGCATGACTTATAAGATGTTTTCTTAAGCTCTGCATGACTGGCTATTGGACTGTTGATGATGAAACTACATGTGGAACACAAAAAAAAAACAGTGTCTCTGTGAAACATAAGGTTATAAACAAGCTCCTAGCTAATTGCCATGCAGGGGGCGTAACAGGGGTCACTTGTCAGAGGGGGCAAATTGCCGGTGTTGAGGCAGATTTTCCCATTTGGAAGTGGTTTGTTTTGTGGCGATTTTCATGGTAAGAGACAAAAAATTCCTGGTAAGCAGGCAAAAATGGGCAGATTTTGCATTATCTTCAAGCTTCCTTTCCCAGTCAATGGTATCCGGTGTGGAAAAACCCCCCCCCCACCCCTGCATGTAACGCTACGGTGGCCATAGGTTTCGCTGAGAAGAGATTTTGGGGGGGAGGCCAGTCTTTATTTGTGTCAATGAGCAAAATTTTTCGAAAGTAATAGTGAATCGTGTAAAAATTAGAGGTTAATGGCTAATATTTTAGCTTCGAGTGCATGGCCAACAAATCAAGACTACGAAGCTCAGTTTGATGACATTTTTAAAAGAAAAATCTGAATAGGCCGATGTCATGGAAATCCAATGCAGTAGGCTAATGTCACCAATTCTATTTGAGCTGAAAAGACAAACATTAGGCAATTCCAAACCTTGTAGTTTTTTTTTTTTTTAAGGGAATGACCCGATATTACGGTTTTTATCTTGACCGAATGACCTTAACCCCAATACCCGATCTCCCATCTGTATAGTTTCACACTGATATTTCAATCCACCTTTTATATGCGAGCTAAAAACAGATCAGAAAAATAGTAGTTTTCTTCCGACACCAAAATGTTGACCACTTCCGGTAAAATCTGAGGTCCTGGGGATCCCAGGCGCAGGCTGCAGATCAGGCAATTAAAGGTGCAACGAGAGATTTTGAGGCACCCAAATATTGTGTCGTAATAGTAATTTCATATAGATTAGACACTCAATAGAGTTCTTACCCTGTATTTGACTCCAGAAATGCCTTAAAAGAGAGGAAAAAGGTGATTTTGATTTGCTTATATTTCAATATAAAACATAGGTTGAATTTCGTAATTTGCTCCTATACGAAATTAGAAATTTCACAATTTTTGTACCAAGGAAACATTTCTCAGCTTAATCCTTTTAGATGGGGATATTTTTGATGGAAAGCTTTACATCAAGGCAAAAATCAGTACTTTCAATTTTTTTAGGGACCCCTGATATGTGAAATCTCTCGTTGCACCTTTAACAATCTGGCCATGGACCTTTAAATTGCTTTATAGTTGTCTTTAAGTTGACCCCTCCAAAAACACTCCTTACATGGTACACATCACATGATAGAATGCTAGTGAATTCATTAAACGTTCTCCCACACCAAATAAGGTTATATGAAGAATAATGTTAATTGCTAAAAAATGCGTTTATTTATTTTACTTGCACAACAATAACCGTGTGAACCACACACCTGTTACAACACATAGCTATATCATGTGGGCTTAATTAATTAAGGGACACTTCTCATAGCATATCATAAAAAAATTTCAAGCAGTTCAGCTATGTCATTATAAATCTTCTCTACAAACTTTCCTTGATGTAACAATTTTTCAAACTAAGTTACTTTAAAAGAAATGTGGCTCCTAATTTGACAAAAATCAAAGACAGAAAACTGTGGGATTAGTGCTAATATTGAGAGTAATTTAGAACTAACAATGCGTTAGTTAGTAGTTATACCAACGTTTTAAATCCGGTTTTGTCCCCGTTACCGAGGGTGGCCGGCTACACGTGCCCTCAGCAATATGCTGTGTGAGGATTTATTGGAGCAAAGAGGATTTATAGGGAGCAACTTTATCAGAGTAATTATCTTTATTTCAATAGTGATAACATCAGGGCCTGAGACCATTTTCCCTGAAAAGCATTCTTAAATACATTATAACCCCCCAGGTATCACACCGTCGTAAACTAAAACTGATCTGTGAACTTTCTATAATAAACAGGCTCTCAGCAACAACGAAATCGGGAAGCATTATACAATCCCTTGTGATCATACAAACCATTTGATATATATGCATTCATCAAAATTTGGCAATTTTGTCAGTTTTGACCACAGTATTATCTTTATGACATCTATTTTGCCTAAAAGCTACCCCTTCATTGTTGTGTATCATAGTGTGAGGTAGCCCTGGCATCAATGCCTCACCCCTCCCCAGGCAATATTGATCAACATGGCTCACCCAGACATACAATTGATGAATGGCGATTAATACTTTTTCAACACTGCTGTTTTCTGTATGAGAATTGCAGTCTTATCCTTCACTTTAAAGCTACAGGTGCAAATTTCAAATAGTAGGAGTTATTCACTTTATTCCCACAGAAATACCTTATTAAAGGTTTGAAGTTGATTTGTATTCATAATATTTTCTATTTTTTTTTAAATATGCTACAAATATTTTGAAATTAACAAAAACAATAATCTATTTTGTTCTAACTTGTACTGAATTGCATTGCAGTTAAAATGTGAAATGAATAATATTTTCTTTGAAATGTGGGTCCTGACTTTAATGCATACAACTTGAACACACACCCACCCCTCAATTGTGTTCCTTTATATTTGTCGCTGCGATTGATTCATCTTTGATTTCTCTTTGTTGTTAAAACTAATAAAACATTTAATGAGAAAAATACTAATGTTTTAATTGCTCACTTATCAATGCACCAATATTTTCAAGATTTATCAGGCATCTTCAGCCCCGCCGCGCCATACAGATCAGCACCTTTAAACATCAACTTGTGTATAATGGGGTCACAGCTCGTTATGCTGCAGCCATCCTGCATATCACCTCTATGTACTTGTCCCAGATATCATGTATGCTGGATACACAGCATCTTGTACCAGGATTTTACATGGCAAGGCAACATGTACCCGATTCAGAACACTAGAGCTCAGTATGTTTCAACAGGTCACCGCAAAACAAGCGAGGAGCTCAACCTCACAAAGAACGAAAAACCCTCTAGTGCTTTGACTGACAACAGCAGACCACTTGAGCCCAGCCTTCCACTTGACAGCTATTGAGTACTCCAAACACATACAATGTATGTAGCCCCAACCTCATCACCTCATCATATAGTTTACCAAATTATTCACATATTCATTAGTACAGCATATGCGAAATCTGGATCAATATTGCACCTTGGTTTCACCACAGCAATACCAATAATACTGTAGTTTCTTTTTTGCCCGAATATTGCCTGAACATGATAGCGGTTTCTTGTCTCAGTTATGGTGGATAGAATAACGCATTTGGGCTGTCAATTATGACTGAATTTGAGTGCTCTAATACGCATCTTGTTTTTGCCTAAATTTTGGAGAAAAAATACTTTGCAAGGCCTGTACTATTTCAGTCTTTTGTTCAGAAAACATCACATAAAATGGGTATGTGCATTGTACACAAGCCATCTTGGACTCTGGACAAACATTTCAATGTTTAGCAAGCCTGATAAATTCTTTACATGGTGTCATCTGATTAGTGAACCAATGTTTAAAACTATTAGGTACCCTTTTCTTTAAAGGCTTACCAGAGATGTCGACAATATAACTTATTTTGTGTAGTAATTAAAAATAGTCAAACTAGAACTAAAAATAGTCACCTAAATGCTTAATTCCGAAGTCTGAGATTAATCAGAGTTTTCATTTTTCATGCAATCAGCAATTTTAATTTACAGTATAACATTCATAGGAACCTGTGTATAACGAAAATTCACAAGTTGTGATTTTCTATATGAAGGACTTTCGATTGAGCTTAGTTCTTTCCCACAGTGATAGTTTTGGACACAGCATTATGTTATGCAAAAAACACAGATGTTTGAAAATGGAGGGCGCCCTCCTCGGAAATCTCCGAGTCAGCCTTTAAGGGAGGCATAAACTTGAGTCATGTGTCTGTAAACATATAAACTTACTTTCCTGCTAAGAACTGTTCTTATTGAGAAATGAGCAAAAAACATACATGTGGTTTAATGCATTGAATTAACTTTTTTTTTATTGAATATATTGCTAAAATTAGTTACACTTTATATTTTTTAATAAAGTTTCAAATTACAAAACCCAGACTCAGCACAATCTTTTTTTCTTTGAGGCCACATATACGAAGAGAAGGGATAATATCATCTAACATAATGTAAAATAACATTTTTTGAGACTATGTGGAGCAAGTAATAACAATTTTTTTTTTTAAATTGTAGAAAATAAATTTAGCCCTAACCTATTCCAATACAAAAGATTTGTTGCACCGTTTGAATCATAATTCAGGCAGTTAATGCCATAGAATTCAGAATTCACATGAGACTCGGCTACTGTGTTTCTATATCTGGCAGACAAAGGTCCACACAACGACCCTGACCTTTTTAATGTTCTGTAGCTAATAAATCCTTTGCTGCTAATTAAATCTTTATTTAGACCCGTTTTTTTTTTTTTTCAGTTTCGTGCTAGTGAAAATGCCCTCTTCTGACAGAGAGTTTTGGTAGGTATATTTCTATATTTGACAGCCTGTCACAGCATTTTTGTATTGAAATCAAAAGATTGCAAGAGCCAGTTTATGGAACAGGTAAAATACACATTCCAAGAAAGTGATAGAGGGTTGACAGATGCCATATAATCCTGTGTTGAAAATTTAGGAGTCATGATCACCCACAACAGTACCAATGAGTAATTTAACGTTAACTGTTCACAAGTCATTTTTTGCAAGAGATATGAAACTCAAAACACTAAACTGTTTAACAAGTATTTCCTGCTTGTAACAAATTGGCTGTCATTCGATACTTGATGCGATACTGTGACTGCAACACTGTGGGTGCCACTTACGGAAATCTAAAGTTACAAGAAGATTTTGATTTTTTTACCAACAAGGATGTAAAAGAATCATGGGGAAGTGTCAATTTGGAACCCCGTCTCGTGGACGCCAAGCCAGAAATACCGCTTTAACACAAACAAATAGCCTTGCTGCACAAATGATCTGAATTTTGAACAAGTACAGGTTAAGTAGGCTAGGACACGTTAGCTCCGCTCACTAGATCTGGCACTTGTTCCCAGTTGTATTTTCCACCAAAATGCTTGCGTGGCGTTCTGAGTGGGGAGCTCGCGCGTAAAAATCAGCAGCTGCGCCGTGCATGCTTCTATATGCCGCAACTAACTAGGAATCGCGAGAGATGGCCCCCTGAACGTTGCGGTCCAAACTAAAAATGCCAAGCAGACTCCAATTCCCAACACCCTCTCAGGAAAAACCCGGGGAAAATTATCCAAAGGACTCCTGGATGAATAATGGTGAATGAGTTTTTTTATATTTCCCCACGAGCTTACGAACGTATATGTTTTTTAGCAATGTACTTTTTTAGTTTGAAAAAATGTAAGGGAACAAAAATAGAAATCAATATTTGTTAGTGTTTTCCTCTGCATGCACTGTTTTAGGCCTATTCTATCGTAGGGCCTGCTCCGATGTGTCCAACCCCCCACTCAAATTGACGTATAATTTTCTTAAATTACCTTTTAAAAAAAGTCGAGATTATATTATTTGCATTAATGCTTAAGGGTGTGTGCCAAATTTACGTGCGAAATTGATATACTCGGGAAAGAATTTTTGTTCCGTTTACGGAAAAGATACCAAACCAGTGGCCTATGGGGCACCATCCGGATCGACTTTAAATTTGGATAATACCTTTTCTCGAGGAGTTAGGATCATGAAAGCACCTTATTTGAAAGTGCAACCCACACGTAAAAATAAAACCGCTATTAAAACACGGCGGGAAGTCTAGAAGTGAGGCGGATAACATAATTCCGTTCTTGAGGTCTACTTTTGTAAAAGTTTTGACCAGGCTAAAAATTAGCCAAATTTTAGTGCCGGCGCCTTATTTGCGAAATTGAAAATATTGAAATCAGGTCCCATTTCCAAGTCGGAATTCGGGCGCAATCCCTAATAAAAAGTTACCCTTCCACATCGTGCTATACCTCCATCTGTCCTCCCCTTCCTCGCAGCTAAAATTCCAAAGACTTAAACGTTAAAGGCACTATCAGTGATTTGAGAAATCAGATAAACAAAAAATCATCCAAAAAATCCGATTTTGCATGGACTGGAATAGATTGGTATGCTAATATACCCTGCACGTGATCGCAGTCCTAGACAAAATCGTTACTAAGTATATAGGTCATAAGTCTACGAACGACACTTTCTACAACACATAATTTGAATGGAGATTCGTTATCTTTGAACACTGCTGTTTTCTTCCTTTTCTTTAATTCTTCAGTGTGAAAAACTTAACGTATTGAGAATTTTACAGATTTATCCTTCACGCTTATTAAAATTATTCCTGCAAATTTTTACTCTGTCGGATAAATAACTGATAGTGTCTTAAAAGGAATAGGGAATAAATAAACATTGAAAAATACCTAATATTTAATATTATTGAATTTCAAGCATTTTTACAAATTTGTTCCTGGAATTGAGAGAGTTGCATTTTTGCCGTCTAAAAAATTACGCGTCGGTGACATTTACAGTAGGCTTAAATGAAAACGAATTTCAGTATAGTATTGCGTGTTGTGTTGGTAGAATTGCCAGTAAAATACTCAGAAAGTTCCATAAACTTTTACCGTATTTTTAACGGTTGTGCAGCCCACTTTCTTGTTTGACGTGGATTTTGTTCAATACTCCCAATTGTCACCAGATTTTCAGAGAATGTCTTCCCATTAATAAAGCCAAACTATAAGGAGTAAATAGGACATTGCTCTTACTTATGAAATGCCGTGTCGAATACGCGCGAAGTATTAGAGCGTTGATATCGCAGTAACCTATGTTGTGTGTGACGCCTCTGAATGCGCATAGATAGTTTTCTCACAATTTTGAACACTAAAAACGTTCTATTTGTTAAATTATGGAGAAAAGTAGTTCGGTACCCATCTTTTTTCTTTCTATAATCGAACGCTTCTATACTTGTGCGACGACTTTTAGTTAAAATTCCAATCAAAAAATTTCGAGCAGATTTTTTTTATAATAAGAAATTTTTTTTTTTTTTTTTTTTTTTTTTTTTTTTTTTTTTTAATATTAATTTTGAATCAAAAATTGCAAAAAAATATGTATTTTGAATCAGTATTATGAAAAACGAGGTCGGTGACCCAATTTTTTATTTTGGATTGTTGGTTACCATCGATGAATGTTCATACGAGTTCAATGAACAAAAAATTTCGGACATATCTATCGTGTCCTAGCCCCCTTAAGTGGCACTGGCAACCTTTTCACAAAATAATGATTTCTTCAATTTCGCTCTCAATGATAGTCTAGGCCATTGGAGAAACAGAGATATATTTTACACAAAAATAACATACCCCATAACAGAGTATGGACATTGAATATGAGGATACAGACATATCCAGGTAATTTGTAGGCCAACTTTTAAGTTTTCCTAACTTTAATCAACAAATGTGTATATTCATGAATATTTTTGACTCGTACTCCTGATATTAAAACACAAAGGTTATATAACCAATCAAACAGTGTGCATAGCGTGGGAAACATGCATACGGCTGCATGTTCTTGTGTTTAAACGCCATTTTTGTCGTCTTGCTGAATTTAACGCGCCGGCGCCGCTAAGAATTATAAATCGTTCTGTTTACCCATAATGAAGCTGATTTGGTCTTAATCATTTTGGGTGAGGGCTTGTTGTAATATAAAAGCCTTACAACCATGCCAAAATCTCGATTTGCAACCTCTTGAGGGCGCACTATTTTTTCCAATGAGCCAGTGTCTCTTTAAAGCCCAATTTCTGTTTACGTCCCCTTACATGGACGCCAAGGGTCAAATACCCTTTACACTGTTTTTAAGATGGTGCCAGAGTGTGGATGACACCTAACACAATACAATTCAATATGATACACCAATTTTGATATTTTTACAGTCTTACTTAAAATTCCACTAATGTCCAAATTAAAGAAGTCGTTTGCAGTTCAACGATGATGTCCACACAGCAAGACTCCAAAATGAACCGCATGCATAATTCATCATGAAACAAAAATCCATGAGAATCTCTCATTCCTAAGAAACTTTGTCCAGCCGGTTCAAGACAATGAACGTTTTCCCTCAACAACACTAGTATTCTGCAGTACAATCATCCAAGTGTTACCACAATGTCTGGATGTCACAATTCCACTTTTAGGACCACAAACTGTTTATGATTCTTTTGTACCCCTTTATAGATTCTAAAAACTTACCTTTTTTGGCTTGAAAGATGATGGAGAAATATCTTAATTTTAAGATCCTGTGGTACCTTTCTAATATGATATATTGCGCTGATCTACCATTACCGAGATCACAAATTATACTGGCAGCCCAAATTCTCTATTATCTATCCGTAGTTATGTTTTCCAGCTAAAAACATGGAACATAGCACCATTATTACTATGCCTATTCTTTAACAAAATAATTTAAAATGACCACTTGTTACTAAAACAAAGCATTTGTTTTATGTCTTTACAGTGGCTCCTGTCTATCCATGTAAAGGTTTGCATGTGAGCCTATATGGCGGTGTCTGCGCCAAAAAATGTGCGCTTTGGATCAAGCATTAGGGTGTAATTGCGTCTCATTATTGCAGACTAATGGGTAGTAAACTGATCAAAGAGTGGCACTTTCTATAATGACAGTAGAACGTATAGAATGATCATGTTTCAATCAACTCAACTAGAAGGGTTAAAATTAATTTGATGACCATTTTTGAAATTTAATTAAATTCAATTAATTTGTAGACATGTGGTCCAGTGATATTGACGCGGACTCATGATCTGAAGTTGTGGTTCAAGCCCCACTGCTGGCCAATGTGTTGTGTCTTGGGCAAGGACTTTACCCTCGCTGCCTCGTCGACCCAAGCGGATATTCCAGTAGCTGTTAGGGGGAACATTACAATCAAGTGCTGATAGGATTGTGCGCCTGGCCGCTGCAGACCTAAGTGAAGCGAACTGATTGTGACGATTTCCTGATGGCAGCGTATAATAATAGGCATCAGCATGGCGCTTTTTTTAAAAAGCCTAGTGTGTGTGTGTGCATATTTGTTCATTTATTTTAACGAAGTAGTTGAAAACTAACACAAAAGCAATTAGCTATTGATTTGGGGCTGACAAACAATATAATTTGCAACAATTCCAATATTTGGTATGTGCATTACTACTAAAATTAATTTGAATCCTTTGCTTAAAAGTACACCTGAAAGTAATTATGCCTGATTGGTATTTCTAACCAAATTCAAGGGATTCTTGACAATTGGTTTTAATCAAGTTGTAAACAATTATTGCAAATCAATCAACTGTAGAGAGTAAACACAATGACTAATGTATCACCTAATTAATTCTTTATTTGAGTAAGATTCAAATTAATTTTAGCACAGACAAGTAACATGTTCAATGTTGACTGCCGCTATACTTTGTTCATCAATCTAGTGCATCACACACTGCATCGCTGCTGCGGTGAGTGTTGCTTGCATTGTGCCGTATTATTCTATATCAAGTCGCAGTGTGAAGAGTCTTTGCATTGGCTATGGTGAATGACAAGTAATAATCCTATTTGAATTAGTTGCAATTGGCATCTGGCTCATCACACTTTAATACTAAAAGAGATGATTTTTAGTGTCCCCAATGTGTGGATCTTCTGACCATCCCACACTGTAAGAAATTTGGGGGTATCCAGAAAATATATTGGTTGCATAAGACACATTTAGTGCATTGTGTTTTTCATGTTTTAGGTTCTTCGGTTTTTTCTTTACCTTTTCAATTAAAATAAAACAATGGCCTACAAATAAGTCTTAGGTGAATTGCAATTAAAAAAAAATCTTTATTTTTTCACCATGGTCATTTACTAAAATTTAATTTTACTTTTGAGACACACTATTGTCTTATCTACCATAAACAAATTTAGACTTAATAATTATATTATTTTTACTTAACAATCAAAAACCCAATATAATTTTAAAACACTTTTGGGCAAATATAAATCCAAAACAACATAGTCTATGTTACTTCTGCAGCACTCGTTGCAACATGGTTGACTATCACAATAGCACTGGAAGAGGTGTGACAAAATTATACAATGCAAATATTGATCAAATGTCAATTTGAATTACACTCAATATAGATTCGTTTTTTACATATTGTCATGATTACAATGGAAATCGTGGATTACATGTTACGTCAATAACTTATTTCACAAATCGTGTTTTTACTGAATTATAATCATAACATAACTATAGGTTTGCACACCACCGGAAATAAATCACCATTGGTTTTAGTACAACATGGCCCTAATTAAAACGTAAATTTTCTCATTATGAACGCGACTCAGTCGCTTAATTATGCATTACCTTGGACTGCTAAGACCTCTGCATCCATTCGGCCAGAAGAATCCATAGTTGATCACGGATTCGAGCTACTGAAGCATTGAGGACAACGATTGAGTCCGATCCCCTCTGAAACTGGGGCTTCTAGTCAAATATTCCGATGGGGGTGGGTTGTAAAATTAGTACTGTAATTACTCAGTAGTAAGCCTCACAAACGTGTCTTGATATTGTGCTGAATTGTATCTTTAAAATTATTTCTAACAAAATAAGGCCCAGGAAGTTCCAGTTTTCTACTATTTTTCAATATTAACTTAGAACTGTCACTTTTTTTACCTTTTCCCAAACACTTTTTGGCCAGAGGGGCAAGTCCAGTATATTTAGTGGTGTGGAATCTACAATAACTCCATGGAATAATAGAACTAAAATGCTAATCCCTGAGACAAATATAACTAAAGTTATACACTCAGAATTTTATGCGATGTTATTGATATATCAGATCTATTTAATATAGGTCAAATCAGCAATTATTATTAGAAGGTGTGACCAAACCTAAAATCTATGTTTGTAATAATGCATGTTGATAAAGCAATTTTAAAGAGATAAATGCATGCATATTCAACTTGGTATCCATGAATATTCAAATTCCAAGCGTCAGTGGGATTTATGATAAACCTGCAACCATAAAAAAAATAAAACATCACTCTTGAAAAAGTAATGTCGTGGTTTATGCCAAATCTCTAAGTGATCCTTCAAATTTATTGCTTTACATGAAAAATACAGTTTGGAATGGAAGTACATACTAATAAACATTAACTTTTTAATAAGTATCAATAATTGACTGTTCCCTTTATCCGGTTTTTTTCCAGTGAAGCTAAAATTGTTTGTCACAAAATTAATCCAGTTTATTTCCACATCTTAGATTCTGAACTGAAATACATTAGCGTTCGTTTCTCGGGTATCCAAGTGAAACACAGTATCTGTGTCCAGTGGTAAATCAGGCCTAGTTAGCGAGAGGACCGGGGTTCCGAGACGTGTATTTTTGTCTTTTTTAATTCAAGTGCTCGCAGTTTCTCCGAGATCTATTACGAACATCCTATATTGTCAGCAAATCCATCAATTTTGTCTTGTAAATTACTTTTTCTAACCAACTACCAAATACACCACAGCAATACCAAAATAACATTCCTTAAATGTACAGTATGTTAAAATTGATACATCTCAAATCCGCTCTGACATGGGCCTTTGACAAAACCAGTTAAATTGAACATGTACAAAAATTTTCACCCACATTTAAGGGCATTTACATACCCATCAAGTTGCACTTTGATGGCTTCTACAAATTACGAGAGAGAATATTTTGGGAGCTATCTAAGGGGCTAAATGGTTTAATATAGTTGAGATTCAAGATCACGTACCTCCCAAAGTCATTAAAGCACAATCTAGTACATAAACGTACTAACCTGGACTGTTATATTTGGGAGTCACTCTTCAGGGAGTGCTTGCAATCTAAAATTTGTAACCGGGCCTATACACATGTCTGGCTTGTATTGCAAAATTTCAAGCCTACATGCAAGCGATTTTCATATTCAAAAATTATATTCCACGTTCCCAGGGAAGCGTCAGTCTGTTACCTACACCAAGCGCACTCAATGTGCAGTAAGCTCAACAGCACATTAAACATTTTTAGGCTGGAATTCTGAAAGGGAGTCCTAACTTTAGAATGGGTTTAAATAATCACCATTAGTCCTACAGGAGTAGACCTTTTTTTCTCCTCCAAGAATGTGCTGCAACAGGTGAGAAAATTCCTCATGAGGCCCATTTATGAGGAATTTTCTAACCTGTTAATCTAACTTTCAACCAGTATTTTGAAAGGACAAAGGTCACTCATGCAGGACTAACCCTGTTTTAAAACCCCGGTCTTAAAGGTAGACTGCCCTTTCAGTAATACCACCATAGTCCTACATGTAGTGCCAACGTGTCCTCTCATGACCTTTCACCTCCGAGGATCGACTTTGGCCATAACAAATAGATTAACACATCCTGTTAAGCCTGTTCTAATAATACCCAATCATTTCTACAGAAAAAAAACAGTACCATATTAAGCATTTTTTCAACAAAATTTTAAAATTTAATTATCACACCTCTAGGTTTTAACATTGACTTCTATGTTAACAACAATGGTAACCGCCTGTGTGGATTTGTGGCACCCGTAGTTTGGTGGGTTGTGACCGGTGGTTCTTTGCAACCCATTTTTGGGATGACCCTCTAATTGGTAAATAAATGGAGGGAATGACTAATAAATTGGTAAATGATGCAATGGCCCTTTAAAAGATAAAATGAAGAATGGTCCTTTAAAGGTGCTTGTTCCAATTTTTGTGTATTGTTTTCTTAACTTGATATACCTGCGTATGCTTACCACCAAATATCGTGGGAACAATGCAGACTTACGGTTTTGATGGTATATGCGATATGCACATTGCAAGACCCTATTCACTACTGTCCATGTAATCACCACCAATGTCAGAAATTTTATACTGTCATAAATCTGGCCTCATTGATAACCTGTATACTTTCTTGCATATCAGTCATTTGAAGAAGAAATTGGTTCCATTTTCCATTTTGTCTGTGTTTACACAGGATGGCAATTAAGGCATTTTTACATTTCTGTTTTGTACCGAAATGAAAAGCAAGGTTACATGTATGTATGCATGCCTTAGGCTAAGGCTTCTATGCCATGAAAATCCCAGGATAATGGATGAGGTAAATTGGGGAATGGGGTAGGGAATCATGAAAATGCACCTTATCCAAAACTAGGCTGCCAGTGTACCTTTACTGTGAGCTACACATTTTCATTTTCAGGGACATGGTTCATTTTAAAGCTCTATGTACATACATTAACTGAATTGTGACTGTATGTTTTCTAGGTATTACAAATCATACTCAAACAACCAGGGGGTGTCATCGTCCTCCACATGGTGAATGGACGTTACCTGAATTGGGCCAAGGGGTTTATGCTGTATTGGGGGGGTCATATAAGTGCTTCATTTCATTCTTGGTGCATTTATTCTACCTGTATCATATTCGGTCACATTCACTGGTTTGGAACTATTCATCCATGTACTATCATCCAGCCAAAAGAGTGATTTCATATTAAAGACTTCGTCACCAGATTACACACCCGATTTATTGAACAACCAGGTCAATCTCCTTACCACATGTTTCATACTGAAATACATACACGATAAGTAATTTTCAAAAAGCGAATGTTAAAGACTCACCTCTAATGATGTTCTCATGGCAAATACCTGTAATTTTGTTAAATTGAGCTCAACAAAATATCAGTTGAAATAAATAGTTTGTTCAAAAAAAATCACTGCCTGCATACACTTCTCTCCCAATGCATTGCCAGTGGTACACAAAATGTTAGATAACCATCAGTGAGCGTGTTTTTATTGCGGTACTTTATTACCTCCTCCCTCAGAACTCCCTAATGATACCTTTCTGTTCTTCCATAGACCTGATAGTTAATTGCATCAGTACAACCTCTAGGTACCAAGCAGATCATGTTTTGCAGAACAATTTGGCTTTATCACTGTTAGCCCTACTATCAGTTTTACCATTTCACTGATTGGCTCAATATTGAACATAACCTCTTTGTCCAATTAGCAGTATGTATAAGAGGCCCTATCCTCTCAATTGGAAGTAGTGTCAGGGGGTTTGCCACTTTACAAAAAAGAGATGTTTTTTCGGGGGGGGGGGGGGGGGGGCGGGTTTAGGACATGCAATAACCGGCACACAGGGGGGGTAGGACATGGCCAATACAGGCAACAGGAATGCAAATACAGCATCAATTCAGGCGGTCGCTAGCTAGTCTTTCCAAACGACCTCGCACAATTCGGAGGGCGCCTCTACGAAACGAACGGTTACACGTAGACTTGACTAAAGACTAGGCCTGCCTGGTCACGAATATTTAAATCTTAAATGACCGTTTACTGGAAATTAATGTTTTGCAGCGAGGTTAATCCAAACCTCAACAGGGATTTGATGTTATAATTTTTTCCTAATTATCTGATATCTACAAGATCTTTGAACGAAGTTTAAGAGTTAATTAATAGGTTATAACTATGGTAATAGGTTCTAAATAGTTTGAAATCAGAGTTTCTGCATTTCAGTTTATTAGCCCCAAGGTTTAATTTGAGATATTGAATCACGCACTTTTCCTCCTAACACTAAATTTATCATTCAGCAAAAAAAACTGAAAATTTTATCACGTATATGATTCTGCAAGACCAGACCAATTCACTATCACACCTATGAAGAACTACCACATGATAGCAATCTTCCATGTAAGGGCCCGGAATGGGTCGCCTTGACACGGATTCGCAAAAAGGAGTCGGTCGTTTCAACAGCTATATGCACCGACGATGGGGGGCTGCGGCCATCGCCAGCCTGACAATGTGGTTCTCCATCACAGATGCGGATCACTTCTAACAAGTGCCATACAGTACCTTTCATGCCAACGGTGGATATGGTATCTCAACCCCAACAATCAACGGCGAGGGTGGCTCCACCAACATATTTAGCTGCTCCTCATAGCAAGCAGACGACTAACGGTATGACAGATGTTGATATCCATCCTTTATACTATCCTTATGCCCCCTAAAGCACCTGCCCGCCCACATTTGATGGAGAAACGTCATAATAATGCTCATCTATTTTTTTTACTGGCTTACCCAATGCATTTTTTTTTGTGTTATTTTTGATCTACGAATATGCCTGCATTTTATCGGCCACAAGAAATCGGGAAATGGCCTTACACGCCGCCTTTCCCCTGCAGTTCTGTTGTGAACCCCCCATGCGACATTGTCTTCTTTTCTTCCTTCTGTCACGCCTACCGCTCTCCCGTCTGGCACCCTCTTGAATAGCCCGCGCCAACTGCATCGGTTTCCCGTCCCCCTTGTTTATTATACCCCACTACGCCGGCACTCTGCCTCTGAGTGCCACGAACCGAAATTTCCCCAAGGAACCCACTTTGGCTGGCCGCCACCCCTCTGAAACCCTCGTGAGGCGAGTGAACTGGAAGCCCCCTCCCCACAACAACAAGAAAAGGAGTGATTTGATTCACACCCAGGTTGAGACGTATAGTAGAGAGAGATTTGCCTAGCCACACACCTGCAGTTACCAGTCCCACGAACAGCAGAGAGCTGGCTACTGCAGTCCCCAACTCGATGATTCTCCCTAACCCAGAAGTCAGGACCCCAAGAGATACGCCACTCGTACAACCCCAGACTGCACACCTGTTCGTCCACACACATGATTGTGGCTCCACATACAGCCACCAGACACGTTCAGTCTGCTCCCCCCTCTTTATTTTTGACCACCCTACCAACCCTAGCATGAATATTTGATGTCAAAGTCAAGTGCCATTAACCGGAGGTTTATGACGAGAAGGCCCCTATTTAACACTGCTCTTATCCCAAAAACACAGCACCAAAAAAAACAAAGCCACCCTGCAAGATGTTGCATTGTAAGGAGGAAAAATTCAAGATAAAAACTTCTATTAAACACTCTTCTTAGGTTTAACGCTATACTATTGCCGCCGCACTTGATGCAATGTTTACACTCCACATCACTCTTGCCACAAAAATACTCCCACACCCTCCTAAAAATACAGAAAGTAAAACATTGCGTCATCCCCCCTGGCAAGATTGCAGTATGTCACATGACCGCAGATACCTTTGCCTTGGTCAGTGATCTGTTCGACTCTTCCACACATATGAAGCAAAACCTCTATTGCACCTTAAACCCAAAGTTGGTTTTGAAAGGTAGGCTGGAAAACGAAAACGATTTCAAGTCATAACTATTTTATGTTAATATGTAGTGATTTTTATATCGATTATGCGGATCATAGATTCCCTACCTTTTATTTGGTAAAGAAATAACTTAAAATGAAACAAATGGGATTTGATATGCTTAAATTCAATAGTAGGAAAACACTAGGCTGAAGCTTGTATTGCTCCTATACAAAATTAGAAATTTCCCATTTTTGTACCAAAGAAAACAGTTCTTTGCTTCATCCTTACAGATGGGATATTGTTTGATATAAAGGCTTTACAACCGTGCCCAAATATTTTAGAAATGTTCACATTTTTCCGGAACACACATGTATTTGAAATCTCTCGTTGCACCTTTAAATGGAATCAGCTTTCAAATAAGACCTGTAAGTAAAACAAAAACCAAACCAAATGGAACACACATGTTGAAACTAACCAAACTGGAACACACATCCAACATATGGACTTGCACGACTATCGCAAAACCCCTACGGCATGCTTGTCAAAGACGGGGATAAAGAAGGTGAGGTGAGACACACGGAAATCATAACAATATATCTAAGAATTTTCACCAACATTTGTTCCTTTAAATTCTTTTCACACATTTAAAATCATTGAAGTTTTGCTGGTTTTGGCCAATTTATAGGTGCATGTTCCAATCACCCGATCACCTTTGTGACCCCCCCCCCCAATAGTGGATGGATACTATAGTAATTTGCATTTGTGTGCAGCAAGGCATCAACTATCCACAAGTGCAAGTCACGTCATATGAAAAATAGTATTTACCTGTGTTCCAAAACCACATCCAAAAGATATTTAGCAACTCAAGTTGGGACCATTCATTTTGAAATATCATTTTGCTACAATCTTCACAACAACATTCCTGGGTAATATCCAGAATATCAAGTATGTGTACTATAATAAGCATCAATTGAATCCTCAATACTCATTCAACCATCCTTTCTTTGCCACGTCCTCATCATTCATAACAAACATGTTGGTACCAGTCAAACCCAGCATTCATTTCAACCCATCTTTACAAAGCCAATTCTTTAATCATCTCCAAATTGCAAGCACCATATAGAGACATGCGTATGTATGAAAGAAGAGGGTTAGTGACCGTGAGGACTAATGACCGCGCCGTATCTTGAATACCGGGCGCTGCGAAGGATTGCCTCCGGGCCAAAGTCAAAATCCATAGCACAGAATGCGTTATTTGGGCTATTTGGACAATTCTAGAGATTTGGCTTTTAATTGAGTGTGGAGAAAAAAAAAATAAATGCAGGCAGGCAGGCATCGACTTGTGTGGAACGCATCTGGACCGTTTATGAGTGCATCTCTAATGTAAGAGTTAGAGTGCAATGCATATTGTTTCTAGCTCAATCGCTACAAAATTTGTGAATTTGGCAATGACAACTATCAAAGAAGCTTTATGAGCTACATTAATAGTCATCTCATGGGATCAGTCGGTTTGTGGGATTGTGATGTAGACCTGATATGAACTGAAACTTGTGCATTCCGGATATCATCAATCATCCTTAAAACAGAGAGGGTGTGTATGTAAAAGTGAAAATATTCGCGACTAATAATTTTCGTTTTTGCACTTCTAAGCGCATGAATAAGAGAAAACGAAATGAAAGTTTTGTTGTATTGTAAGATAGCTGAAAAAGTGAATAAACAAGGAAGATATAAAGGGAAAATTCAAGCTAAAAAATTATTAAGACATTTCTTAGTTTTATATTACTTTTGGCCTTGAAATGTTTACTCCTCACATAACTGCCACAATAAACACTACTAAAAATACAGGAAGTAAACTTGCGTCATCCCCCAGGCAAGATGGCAGTCTGGCACATGACCTCAGATAACCTTTGACCTTGGTCAGTGATCTTTGACATCTTCCACATATGAAGAAACCTCTATTGCACCTTAACCCCAAGTCTGGTTTAAAGGTGCAACGAAAGATTTCAAGTCATCCATATTTTATGTAATATGTAGTGATAGATTAGATGCTCAATCGATTCCCTACCTTTTATTTGGTCACAGAAATAACTTAAAATGAAAACAAATGGTGATTTGTATATGCTTAAATTTCAATAGAAAACACAGGCTGAATTTTGTATTTGCTCCTATACAAAATTAGAAATTTCACAATTTTTGTACCAAAGAAACAGTTCTCTGCTTAATCCTTACAGATGGGAATATTTTTGATATAAGGCTTTACAACAGTGCCAAAATTAGAATTTTCACATTTTTCCGGAACACCTGTTATTTGAAATCTCTCGTTGCACCTTTAAATTGGACTTCAGCTTTTCAAATAAGACCTGTAAAACAAAAACCTAACCAAACTGGAACACATGTGAAAACCTAACCAAACTGGAACACACATACACACATATGGACTTGCACGCTCTCGCAAAACCCCCTACTGCTTTTCAAGCCGGGGGATAAAAAGAATGGGTGAGGTGAGACACACTCAAATCATAACAATATATCTAAGAATTTTCACCAACATTTGTTCCTTTAAATTTCTTTTCCACATTTAAAATCATTGCTGTTTTCCTCGTTTTTGCCAATTTATAGGTGCATGTTCCAATCACCCGATCACCTTTGTGACCCCCCCCCAATAGTGATGACTATATAGTAATGCATTTGGTGCAGCAAGCATCCACTTCACAAGTGCAAGTCACGTCATGTGGACAATATGTATTACCTGTGTTCCAAAACACATCCAAAAGATATTTAGCAACTCAAGTTGGGACCATTCATTTGAAATATCTTGCTCCATCTTCACACAACATTCCTTGGGTTAATATCAAGAATATCAAGCTATGTGTACTATAATAAGCATCAATTGCTCCTCAAATACTCCCCTCAACCAATCCTTTCTTTGCATTCCATCATTTCTAATAACATAACATTGTTGTTACCAGTCAAACCCAGCATTCATTCACCCATCTTCAAAGCCAATCTTTAAATCAATCTCCAATTGAAGCACCTAATAGAGACATGCGTATGTATGAAAGAAGAGGGTTAGTGACCGTGGGACTAATGACCGCCGCCGTATTTGATACCGGTGCGCCTGCGAGGATGCCTCCGGGCCAGTCAAAATCCATAGCAACAGAAAATGCCGTTATTTTGGGCTTATTTGGACAATTTCTAGCAGATTTGGCTAATTGAGTGTGAGCAAAAAAATAAATGCAGCAGGCTCGACTTTGTGTGAAAGCATCTGACCGTTATGAGTGCATCTCTAATGTAAGAGTGCAATTCACATATTGTTTTATCTTAATAGCTAAAAAATTTGTGAATTGACAATGACAGCTCATCAATATGAAAGCTTTATGAGCTACAACATAGCTCATCCATCATGGGCTTAGATCAGTGTATTGTGATGTATACATTGATATGAACTGAACTTGTGCATTCTGGGTATCATAAATCATCCTTAAAACCAAAATATTTGTGCTACATTAATTTTCATGCTTTTCGCACACTTCTGAACAAGTGTGTTTATTTTGTGTGTTAGTCTATGTAAGCGAATTTAAAAACAAGTGAAAATGCTAAAAATTGCAGAAGCACAAAAAATTAAACGTGCAAAAATTACCGCTTTTACAGTATTTTTTTTACACAATACAATATGGAAGTCATGAGCTGTTCCAAGGGAGCTGTTTGTTCATAGTTGAAAGTCAATATTAAAGGCCGACTCAGAGATTTCCCATGAGGGCGCACTCATTTTTCAAACAAATCGTGTTTTTTTGCATATACATATAGCCTGTCCATATACTAACCTGGTTTGAAATAACTAGCTCAAAAGCGAATCCTTCATATAGAAAATCACAAACTTTGTTATAAACTTCCCCGGCTCCGGAATTTTTGTTATACACTGTAATCTATGGCCATTAAGACTTTGCATAAGTGTTTACCGGCATGGCAACGGAAGATCCCGATTAATCTCTAACTTGGAATTAAGCTTTTAGATGACTATCTTGAGTTTTCATGACTATTTTTTTAATTACTACAACAAAATAATTATATTCCGAATCTCTGATCACCTTTAAAATAAACCCCCCTGGCCCTACCGACTATGGTACAAATCATCTATGATTGGCTCTTACATACATCAACATGATTTAGCCCTCAGAATCAAACATCGAAATTGTGCTTCTATAGCTTTGTGTAAACATACCACCATTCTTACTTATCTCTGATTTGCTCATTACATGATATTACCTTTCAAGCAACCAATCAAACTATTGCTTAGATGCTGATAGGCATGTAGTACCCAGGGGTTAAACAACACAACATCCCCTTTGGTAAAAATAACAGATGCTCAAAAACAGAACTATTAAATGGTGACTACATGAACTGCAGTTCTACAATGAGTGAAATATATACACGTAGAGCTGCTCTGGGGAAGCAAGGAACGACAGTGAACTTGAAAAGGTTATGACACATCTAACAACTTTGTAACCCGATTATTTTCCCTGTAAATACTTTGATTAATTAAATTTGGCAAATGTCATTAACAGATAATCAAATACCCATAACATGAGCTAACATGTAAGTACCCTGTAAGGTAATTTCATTTAGTTCTAAGCTTTCAAGACTGCAGTAACAGGGAGAAAATAACTGTTCTTGTATGTTTTTTATTCACGTACTTAAAGGTGCAACAAGAGATTTCAAATAACAGGTGTCCCTAAAAAATGTGAACATTCTGATTTTTTCACTGGAGTAAAGCTCTCTATCAAAAATATGCCCATCTGAAAGGATTAAACTGAGAACTGCTTCTTTGGTACAAAAATTGTGAAATTTCTAATTTCCAATAGAAGCAAATAGGAGCAAATAGGAAATTCAGCCTACGTTTTCTATTGAAATATATATAAAAAATTACCTTTTGTTTTCATTTTTAAGTTATTTCTGTAGCCAAATAAAAGATAGAGAATGTACTTAGTGTTTAATCTATACAAAATCATGACATATCACAGAAAATATGGATGAGTTGAAATCTCTCAATGCACCTTTAAACAATTGTCATTTCAAGTTGAAAAGTTCGCCTTTTTCTCACTTATGCTCTTATTTGGTATATTCTTGCAAATTGGTCCACTTTGGAATTTAAACCAGCTTTAACAACTTTCCAATCACAATTTAATAAAAAAAAAATAAAGGTGCAATGATAGATTTTGAAGCATCTATACATGTCATATAGTGATTGAAATTGTATCCATTAAGAAACAAGATATTTCACAATTTTTTGTACTAAAGGAATATTTCTCAACACAATCCTTTCAGATGGGGATATAATTGATGAAAAGCTTGGCATCAGTGTCAAATTCAGGGCTTTCAATTTTTTGGGAACACCTGATGTGTGAAATCTCTTGTTGCACCTTTAAATTTACCAAGAACTAAAGCCCCTTTCCTAGCAAAGCTAATCTATCTCAAGTTTGTTCGGGCACATTTTTTAAAAATACTATTTTGAAACACTCTTTTGTATAGGCCTAATCAAAAACTAATTCTATTTCAGGTCTTTTTTATGCTTATAGCACATACACCCTCAATACCAGAATTTGACATAAAATTTGACCTTCCGAGGAAATTGCTATCAAGTTTGGTTCCCCCTCCACCCGTCTGACATATGGTCCTTATTCAGAACCTTTGCTGTCCTTAAACTGACATTCTTCCTATCCAAACTTTTGAGATAAAAATTTACCATGCGAATACACCTGATGGGTTCAATTTCTAAAATTCTGCAAGTTTGTGCTACCCAGGTATTCAGAATAAATAAATATTATGCAGTGTATACAGGGGCGGATCCAGGATTTGAAATTACCGGGGGGCTGAGAGGCTAAACTTGTCCAAAATGGGCTGATTTTGCA
>JAMKCH010018204.1:0-26383 GCA_023653785.1 Ophioderma brevispina
TATTTTTTTTTTTTTTTTTTTTCCCCCCGGGGCTTCGCCCCTGGACCCCAACAGGGACCCTAAGGCGGGCCCCTGGACCCTACCCATTTTCTGTCGGTTGAGATTCGACACTGGCCCCCCAATATGAAAATCCTAGCTACGCCACTGAGTCCCCAACTACAAATCTGGCGGCTCTTCTTTGTACTGATTCAATCTTATCTAGGCCTATATCTTTCTTGGTGTAGGGGTTCCATGCACATGCTGCGTATTCAAGAGTTGGTCTCACTAGAGTCTTGAATGCAGTTGCCTTGATGTCTGAAGTAGTGAACCAAAGGTTTCGTTTTATGAACCCTATCACACTGTTTGCTTTTGAGGTGATTTGATTGATATGTCTACTCCACTTCAAGTCCTTGGTGAGTTCTACTCCTAGGTAAGGGTGATGGACAACTTCTTCTAGTGTTTCGCCACAGAACTTGAGGTGGTTTCCTTTTATTTGTTATCTGCATGATTTTACATTTGGTGGGATTAAACTTCATTTTCCAAGTGTTTTGTCATTCCTGTAGCCTGATAAGTCCTGCTGTAATGCATAAAGCTCCTCTTCAGTCTTTCCCCCTATGTAAAGAACACAATCATCTGCAAAGAGGCGTACGTTGTTGGTGACGCAGCTAAGGAGGTCATTGATGAAGATGAGGAACCCCAACGGACCTATTACAGTGCCTTGGGGAACTCTTAATGTTACCTCTTTAGGTGCTTATAATTCTCCATCAACAACTACTCTTTGGGTCCTTTGTGTTAGGAAGTGTCTAAACCAGGATAGGAGAGAGCCCCTTATACCGTAATGGTTGAGTTTGGTTAGGAGTCGCTCATGTGGTACTTTGTCAAAAGCTTTTGCAAAGTCCAGTATTGCAAGTTGGGTGATATGACCTTTTTCAATATTTGAGGCTATGTCTTGAATGGTCAGAATAAGTTGAGTTTCTGTTGAATGACGAGCTCTGAATCCATGCTGTTTATTCGTCAGTATATTATGACGATCAAAATGACTCATCTGCAAGTGGAGTATGTGTTCAAGTTGTTTGCTAATCACACTTGTGAGTGATACTGGTCTGTAGTTTTCTGCTTTGGCTTTATCCCCTTTCTTATAGATAGGTGTAATGTTGGCTTCTCTCCATTGGTATGGTGTGGTCCCCTGATCAATTGATGTTTGAGTCAACATTGGAGCCAAGGCTGGGGCTGCTAATTTTAGCATCCAAGGTGTAATTTTATCTGGTCCAGGTGCTTTATTTGGATCGAGTTTTTGAAGCAGTTTGTATTTGTGGTATATAGTTGGATATGGACTGATACCTAGGTTAGGTATGTCTGACTTCTCCTCATTAGCGAAAACACTTGCGAACTGTTCACTATATAAGCGCAGCTTTCGACCGGCTATCACTACGATTTTGTTATTTACTTTCAAATCTGGAAGTGGGGGTACCAGATTTGATACCCCCACTTCTTCTTGTCTAATTTAGGATTTTCTTTGATCGTGTCCTGCAGGTTGTTGTTGAGGTACTTATTCCTGGCTTGTTTCAGATTCTTTTAGGTCCTTACAGCTCTTTGAATAATCTTCCCAATGTTTTGGATTGTTTGTCCTTTTAGCTTCGTTGAATGTCTTGAATGTTGTGGAAAAACACAGTTCAATGTAGGAACAACAATAATTGCAAACATGTAAACCGCAATATTAAATGAAATTTATTCACCTTCAGAGCTTTATAAGTGCAAACTAGCACTAACACACTTACTAAATGCCCTTCTATTTAGTAATGAACCAACCTGACACTTAGTAAAAATTAGATATTTCTACTACTCGTAGTTAGTCAGGATAATTAGTTGGACCTGAAGAACTAGTTATATAGCTAACCTAGTAAAAATCGAATCATGTATCATGTAGGCAGTTTGGAAATTAGTAAGTAAATTAGCGGGTTTTGGTTTTCAGAATCATTTAAGAAACATTTAAATTAAGTTTTTCTGCAAGAGAGGAACCCGTGGCCCCGCGGGGGGGGCAATCATATATGAAGTGACGGGGGATGTGCGGATTGGACTTTCAAAGTAGTGGGCATTCGTGAGGAACTTAAAAGGAAAAAAGGGGGTCATTTGGTGAGGAGGATGCAAAACTGGGGGTCAATCCCACTGCGCTTTCACATTTGTGAAAAAACGGGGGTCATTTCTCGGGGTTCAATCACTGAGCCTCTCACATTTGTGAAAAAAGGGGGTCATTTCTCGGGCCAATTCTAACCATTCAAACCCGTTGATATTGTTATAACTTAAAAGGGGCTTTCTGTAAGAGCATTGGAATAGAAAAAGGGGGTCATTCAGTGGACAATTTGATTAAAAATGGGAGACATCAACTGGAGTAAAGAAAAAAAAGGGGGTCTTCAGTGACAGGTTAAACAAAAGGGGGTTTTTTCAATTTTTTTCCCATTTGAAGCAGGTGTACAAAAAGGGGGTCAAGAGTGCCGCATCCGCAAATCCCCGTCGTTTTTGTTCATGACATAAAATTTGCTTTGGCTTCAATCAATCCAATTACAAACACTTTTCCAAAAGAAATATAGAAAAACACTTCTTAGGGATGTAATTAGGTTTTAAATCGTTCGTTTTTCTTCTGAGGACATTAAGTCGACGGACAGGTATTCAATTCGGTATAGTAAACAAAAATATTCCATTAATTTGTTCCTTTGGCTTCAAATCAATCCCAATTACCCACAAAGAAAATAGAAACGTTTCACAGTAGCGTAAGGGAGATAAATAGGTTTGAAATCAGTCGTTTTCTTCCTATGACATAATTAACGGATTTTTTTTTCAATTATTCATAGTGAAAAAATAAATCCATGATTTTTTTCTTTTGGCTTCAATCAATCCCCGTTACCCACACTCTTCACACAATGAAAAAGAAGCACTCACCGTAGGTTAAGGGAGGTTTGAAATCAGTCGTTTTCACATAATTTGGGGATTTTAAAAAATAATTCATAGTGAAAAAATAAATCCATGATTTTTTTTCGTATTGGCTTCATATTAATCCCCAGTACCCACACTCTTCCCACAAAGAAAGACGAAGCACTTCTTCGTAGGTTAAGGGAGGTAATTAGGTTTGAAATCAGTCGTTTTCTTCCCGTATGACATAATTACGGGACTTTTTTTTATTCAATTATGTATAGTGAGAAAAAAAATATCCATAAAAAAAATTGCTTTTGGCTTCACATCAATCCCCATTACCAACACACTTCCCTCAAAGAAAACAGAAACACTTCACCGTAGCTTAAGGGAGATAATTGTGAGGGCACCGCCCTACATATTGCGTATCGAGTTGTCTTATATAGTGTAGCATTTTGTTTACTTTACTTATTTGTTTAGGCTAGACCACGTAAATTGCCAGGACTTTGTAGGGGTGATAGAAACGGGATGTAGAAGGAGAAGGTATATGATTTGAATTAATATGCAATATATCGGAAATCTGAATAAAATGGAAAAAACCTTTGAATTCTTAAGTGATTTGCGAGAGATCTTTTAGCAGAGAAAGTGTTTTGAAGAAGGAATAAAATCTGCGTAAGTTGTTTGAGCTCCGAGTGTTACCTATTTCGCAAGATGGTTTCAACCAGTTCAAGTGGCTAGATGTTCCTGTCTCGGCTTCCTTACTTGGTGCAGGGGTGTAATTTTTAATTAGTGAAATGGCTGAGGCAATCTAGGCATACTTTTTAGGTTTTGAATTCTTCTACTCTTGTAAATATATTATATATAAACTTGTTTATAATATAAGGGAATATAGGGATATTTGTGATGGAGAATACGTGTGATGTATTTTGAAGAAGACATCTTTGCTTGGGTTGTCGCCTTGCGACCCCGAAAGCTAAAGGCAACATCGCACATCTTACGTCAAAGCTCGTTGCGAGATTTCCACGTTGGAAGAATCGAGTAACTATCCCAAATACTTCTGTCAAATTGTCATAACGCTGGTATAGTTTTTTTTAAAGCTTGTAAACTTCATATTTACATGATTCAGTCTTAAAAGACCTCATCTCGCGTTATGGGATATGGTTAATCGATCGCATGATCTAATCTAGAAGATAGCACCTCATTTGTGCCCACGTGTGAAAGAATCGTGTAATCACTAAATATCACCCTAATACATTGTTTCAATCTAGCCAAATAACATTGTAACAACAGTGGGTGCCATTACGACTTGTACACGCACTCTGATACCTTATCTACTGTGTTTTGGGATTATGGTGAAATGTATTTAAACCCTTTTCATCTCTCCAATGTATGGGAACTTAAAGCACTCAAAAGAGCTTCCGTGCTATGTTGTTTATTGCATGCCCCATTCTAATTGACAAAATGTTTAAGCCTACGTGCTAACTAGATAGAAAAAAAATAAATAATTTGCTTTTGCTGTGGACCAGTTATTTTACCAAAAATGTTGTAAATTAGAAAAAATTATCCCCAATTTGATATCTTAAACATGACATTAGTTTTATTTGTTAGGTATTTGGATGCCCATGTCCGTGTCATATTAAAATTGTGAGCTGAGAATTAATCTATAAGGATCATTTTGAGCATCGGGGGCCTTTAAGTTCACAAAAACAGTTTGTTTTGAGTCAGTAAATTGCGAAATATCACTGTCCTACCCTATTTTCATACTTTCCTCACTATGACGTCATGTATTGCACTTCATAGTGCGAATGTTGGTACACTCATTGATGCCAATAGAAATGAGTAACTCTAAGCGATCGCGTGGTACCCAAATTTAATCGGAGAGATGCCCAAAGGAAACACGGGGGGGGGGGGGTCGCGGTCGGGACTGTTGCGCGAGTACGTGGGCGTCCCGTCCGTGTATACTTTTTGCGAATTTGGGGATTTGGGTTTATGTGTCTGTTTGTGAGTTAATGTGAGATTTGAATACTTGACGTGTATATCTTTGGTTTATATAGCCATATCCTATTGTTTTTTAATATGTTAATTTTACATATTTTGAAAAGAAATGCATGTACTTCTATATTTTAAACCACTCCATTTCAACGATTTCCTCCTGTTGTTTTAAACCTGAAAATTAATAATCATGATAATAAAATAAACTTATGTCAATTTGATCCAGTTGATTCATAATGTATTATTTAAATCATCTTTACTTGTAATATTGTAACGATTAATTTTCACTGTACTGCAATTATTTACATAATTATCCTATCATATGTTGTTTGCTGTATTCTATGATGAACAATAAAAGATTGATTGATTGATAATTTCATTTCCATTACAACGAATGGGAAATAACATGTCCGGAAGGGATCCACCACAAAAAATCTCAAAAGTATCCAGCACCACCCAATTTATTGTTATTATAATTAATTTGGTCTATCTTAAAGGCAACTATCAGTGATTGCTAAATCATAAATCGAAAAAAAAATCATCAACAATCTGATGTTTCCATGTCTGTGACCAAGGGTTCAGTCGTCCTAACTACCCTGCAAGTGAATACGACACCCGAAAGCCAACGTACTAAGGCTCCAAAATTTGATATTTTAGTCATTCCTGTCCGCACGCGCACGACACTTACTACAAACACGTAATTGAATGGAGATTCTTATCTTTGAACCCTTCTTTTTCTTCATTTTCTGGCAATTTTTCAATTGTAAAGATAATTTATGACTCTTGGATCACTAGGATAGTGCCTTTAACACTCAACAAGCCATTGCTTAAACTGTATAGTGCATCACTGTTGAGAAAGCGGCAAAAATGCTACTTTTTCGTCTCAAATTGGCACCCCTAATTTCTAACCGATCAATATTTTTTATTTTTTTTTTCTTTCACTAATATAAAACTGTGCAAGTTTTGCAGATTATTCCATGGGAAGGCATTTTTGGATGTAGGGCTCCAGGAGCACCCCATCCACTAATGGTGTGTAAATACCTTATCCATTGGAGTGGTTAGAATGTAAACTATAGAATGCGACTTCCGGCATTTATCTTGTCTTGTGTAAATTTTACGAGTATTATAACGATGCATTCATTCTACCAACTAAATAGGCCCTAAGCTAACCCGTAAAGTATAATTTATAGGCCCTATTTAAAAGATGGTCTAAATTATAAGCAAGTTTTGCTAGGCCCGTTTCCCCCCTAGGTTGGCGTGGTCATCCGTGCTTTTCTTATCCCTACATATTCCCAAAGCCTCTTTTAATAACTCACCGAATACCACATTTCCAAGACTTTTATTTAATTAACTTTTAGAGTATACTGTAAATATTTACCTATTTTTACCCAAAAACATTTTTAATAATATTGTAAATTTCAATATTTAATAGTTACTGTGTCCCGAGTCCCTGGTTGAAGTAGGCCTACAATTTAGTTCATAGGTATCCTTTTGGTACACTTGTGCCGCAAAAGCTCAATTTTGCCAAATTTCGGCTCCCATTCTGGCACTTTTCCATAATTTCAGTCCTAAGACCTACCTGTGGGACACAAAATAGTTCCCAGGCACCCATTCGTAAATCGTCCGCACAGCCGGTCCCTACCTGAAAAAAAATAGAGCCCCTCCTACCGACGCAATCGATCTCCATTTAACTGTCATTCAAACCCCCCCCTCATCGCCAAAGATGCCCGAAAAAGGTTCCGGAAGGAACAAACCAAACCCCAAACCACTACGGAATAGCGAAAGCCGATAACCGCCAAATTCTAGTTATGTTTGAAATCAGTCGTTTTTCTTCCTATGACATAATTAAAGGATTTAAAAAATATCCATAGTGAAAAAAATTAATCTATGAAATTTATCTTTTGGCTTCATCACCAGTTCCCCATATTTATCTACAAGAAAAAAAAAGAAAAAAAAAAGAAGAAACACTTCATCGGTAGCTTAAGGAGGTAATTAGGTTTAAATCAGTCGTTTTCTTCTAGGACCTAATTACGGGGATTTTTATTCAATGTATAGTGAAAAATCCTACTTTTGGCCATATTCAAACCAACAACCTCCCCATTACCAACCAACACTCTTTCTCTTTCCACAAAGAAATAGAGAAACACTTCACCGAGCTTAAGGGAGATAATTAGGTTTGAAATCAGCCTTTTTCTTCCTATGACATAATTAAGGATTTTTAAAAAAATATCGGAGTGGAAAAATAGATTTATGAAATTTTTTATTTTTTTGGCTTCAAATCCATCCCCGGTACCCACACTCGTCCCACAACTCGTCCGATGACATATGACATGACATGATCAGAACAAACTTACAAAGCCGATCAAAACATGATATCATACCCCCGCGGATTTAATTGTGGTTGTGGGAAAATGCACTGAAGTTCAGTCTCTGTCCTAAATATTTAAATGTTTGGCGCGGTGATCGTCTCAAATCGGTTAGTTTGGTTATTCCAATCCAGATTGGTGCGTGTGAATAGGAGTACCGAATTCATCCTTGGTTGGTGTGATTTCTTGAAGATTAGAATTTCTTGATGCTCTTGTCCTTGAGTCTCTTGTCTTATGGAGGTACCTGTCTGGGTCGATTCCTACCAAGCCATTCTTGATTTTATATCAATCATCCCAGTCTTGTGTTCATCCTCTTTCCATTAAGGTCTCCCCGTCCAGTCCTTCCATCATTGAAGTTACAACAACTGCTTCCTTCCCCAACTATACAAATCTGGCGGCTCTTCTTTGTACTGATTCAATCTTATCTATACGTCTTGGTGTAGGGGTTCCCTGCACATGCGGCGTATTTAAGAGTTGGTGTCTCACAGAGTTTTGAATTCAGGTGCCTTGATGTCTGAAGTAGTGAACCAAAGGTTTCTTTTGATGAACCCAAGCACACTGTGTTGCTTTGGAGGTGATTTGATTGAGATATCTACTCCACTTGCAATCCTGTGAATGGTCAGTGTTCGCCACAGAACCTTGAATGGAAATCTTAGGTGATGTCCTTATTGTTATCTGCCTGATTTTACATTTGTGGATTTTCAATTTCATTTCTCCAAGTGTTTTGGTCCATTCCTGTAGCCTGTTCTAGTCCTGAGTACTTTAAAGCTCCTCGTCAGTCTTTCCCCTATTAAAAGAACACAATCAAATCTGCAAGAGGCGTAGTTTTTTGGTGACGCAGCTAGGTAGGGTCTTGATGAAGATGAGGACCCCCCCAACGGACTATTACAGTCTTGGGGAACACTAATGTACCCTCTTTGTTGCCGATATTTCTTTCTCCATCAAAACTACTCTTTGGGTCCTTTGTTGTTCGGAAGTGGTACTAACCAGGATAAGAGAGAGCCCCTTATACCGTAATGGTGGGAGTTTGGTTAGGAGTCCGCTCATGTGGTACTTTGTCAAAAGCTTTTGCAAAGTCCAGTAGTGCAAGTTGGGTGATTGACCTTTCAATGATTTGAAGGTTATATCTTGATGGTCCGAAGAAGGGTGAAGTTTCTGTTGAATGACGAGCTCTGAACCATGCTGTTTATTTTCGTCAGGTATGGCTATCAAAATGACTCCTTATCTGCGAAGGGAGTTGTGTTTCAAGTTGTTGCTAATCACACTTTTGAGTGATACTGTCCTGTAGTTTTCTTGCTTTGGTTTTATCACCTTTCTTATATATAGGTGTAATGTTGGCTTCTCTCTCCAATTGGTATGGTGTGGTCCCCGGAGCAATTGAGTTTGAGTCAACATTGGAGTCAAGGCTGGGGCTGCTAATTTAGGTGTTATTTTATCTTGTCCAGGGGTGCTTTATTTGGCTCGAGTTTTTGAAGCAGTTTTAATACTCTGTCTTCCTTGATCTGTATTTGGTGGTATAGTTGGATATGGATGATACCTAGGTTAGGTATGTCTGACTTTTCCTCATTAGTGAAAACACTTGCTAACTGTTCACTAAGCGCTTCAGCTTTCGACCGCTATCACTATACGATTTTTTTTATTCGTATCACATCTTGTACTCCCACTTCTTTCTTGTTTAATTTTAGGATTTTCTTTGATCGGGTCCCTGAGGTTGTTGTTGAAGTACTTGTGCCCTAAAGGCTTGTTTCAGACTCTTTTTTAGGTCCTTGCAGCTCTTGATAATCCTTCCAATCTTCCCAAGGTTTTGGATTGTTTTTCCTTTTAGCTTCGTTGTAATGTCTGAATGTTGGAACAACATGTTGAATGTAGGAAACAATAATTGCAACCATGTATGTAAACCGCAAATATAAATGGAAATGTAATTCACCTTTCGAGCATTAAGTGGCAAAACTAGCACAAACCAACCCCTACCAAATGCCCTTCTATTTAGTAATAGAACCAACCTGAAATTAGTAAAAATAGATATTTCTACTACTATACTAGTAAGATAAATAGTTTGGACTGAAGAACTAGTATATAGCCCTAACCTAGTAAAACAATCGACTCAGGTACAATTGTACTAGTTTGATGAAATAGTAAATTAGCGAGTTTTGGTTAGTTTTGGTTTTTTTCAGGTGTGTATCTATCATTTCAGAATAATTTTACAGAAATTTAAATTAAGTTTTTCTGCCAAGAGAACAGTGGGCCCCCCGGGGGGGGGGCACTCATATAGAAAGATGACGGGGATGTGCGGATTTGGGATTTCAAAGTAGGGGCCATTCGCTGAGGAACTTAAAGGGAAAAAAGGGGTCATTTGGTGAGGAGGATGCAAAACTGGGGTCCATCACTGAGCCTTTCACATTTGTGAAAAAAAGGCGTCATTATCGGGGTCAATAACATGAGCCTCTCACATTTGTGAAAAAGGGGGTCATTCTCGGGCAAAGTCTAACCATTCAAACCCAGTTGGATATTGTTATAAACATTAAAGGGGCTTTCTGTGAGAGCATGAAATAGAAAAAGGGGTCATTCAGGAAATTTGATTAAAAATGTCGAGGCATCAACTGAGAGTAAAGGAAAAAAGGGGGGTCTTTCAGTAACAGGTTAAAAAAGAGGGGGTTCATTCATGCAGCAGGTTTAAAAAGGGGGTCAAGTAGTGCCGCATCCGACCATCCCCGCGTTTTTTTCTATGAATAACTTTGCCTTTGGCTTCCTATCAATCCCAATTACAACACTTTTCCCACAAAGAAAAATATATAGAAACACTTCTTAAGGGAGTAATCAGTTGGAAATTCGTTCGTGTTATTCCTAGGACATAAATACGGACATTTTATGTCAATTCTTATAGGTAAAAAAACCATTCCATAATTTTTTTTCCTTTGGCTTCAACCCCCCCCCGAATCAATCCCAATTACCAACACTCCTCCCCACAAAGAAAATAGAAACGTTTCACCGTAGCGTAAGGGAGATCAATGGTTTGAAATCAGTCGTTTTTTTTCCTATGGACATAATTAAAGAAATATTAGCACATTTTTTTGAAGGGCGCCCCCAATTTTTCAAAATTTTGGAGATTTTTAAATGGTTGCATTGGTAACTGGCTAGTAAACTATACCTGTGAATGGGTTAAGCTCGAAAATGTCTATGTGTCACAAACTTAGGAATTTTGTACTAGAATAATTATTATCGGGGATCCCCGATAATAATTCAACGGCTGCTGGAAACGGGCCTCCAATGTGAAATAGCCGGGGAATATCGCATGTAGGCCTACGTGTCTACGATCATCCATTACTTGTTTTAATTAGTTCAGGCAACAAGTTGAGAGGTTATTTTCTTGAGGTGGCACTATTTCTTCCTGGATGGACATAAACGTAGCATTTCCCAGCTCTGCCGTCAAGTCCAATCTGGGATCACAATTCTATTACAAAATCGCTTATTTTGTGGATAAATAACGCATTTTTTAGCATTCTGTTCGCAGTATAGGTTTCCTAGACAATTACCAACGTATGTGCAAATATCAAATTTTGAAATTGGGGGCGCTCTTCAAAAATGTGCTAAATATGCTTTAACGGATTTTTTTTTTCACTTATTCCAAATAGTGAAAAAATAAATCCTGATTTTTGCTTTTGCTTCATCAATCCCCGTACCCACATTCTTCACACAATGAAAAAGACACCTCACACCGTAGGTAAGGGGATGTTTGAAATCAGCATTCGTTTTCACATAATTTTGGGGATTTTAAAAATAATTCATAGTGAAAAAATAAATCCATGATTTTTTTTCGTATTGGCTTCATATTACTCCCCAGTACCCACACTCTTCCCACTGAAAAAAAAAAAAAAAAAAAAAAAAAAAAAAAAAAAAAAAAAAAAAAAAAAAAAAAAAAAAAAAAAAAAAAAGCAAAAAAAAAAACAATCAAAAAAAAAAAAAAAAAAAAAAAAAAAACAAAGAAAGACGAAGCACTTCTTCGTAGGTTAGGGAGGTAATTAGGTTTGAAATCGTTCGTTGTCCTTCCTCTTCCCGTATGACATCATTACGGGACTTTTTTATTCAAAATTATGATAGTGAGAAAAAAAATATCCATAAAAAATTCTTTTTTTTGGCTTCACATCAATCCCCATTACCAACACACTTCCCTCAAAGAAAACAGCAACACTTCACCGTACTTAGGGGGATAATTAGGTGTGAAATCAGTCGTTTTCTTTCCTATAGCATAATAAAGGAATTGTAAAACAATATTCATAGTGAAAAAAAATTAATCTATGAAATTTTATCTTTTGTTTGGCTTCAATCCCAGGTTTCCCACACTCTTACCCAACAAGAAAAAAAAGAAAGAAATAAAAAGAGAGAACAACTCAGTAGCTTAAGGGGGGGTAATAGGTTTTGAAATCAGTCGTTTTTCTTCTAATCACATATTCGGATTTTTTATATTCAATGTATAGTAAAAATATCCATACTTTTTGGGCTTTAAATCAATCCCCATTACCACACCTTCCACAAGAAAATAGAAACCACTTCACCGTAGCTTAGGGAGATAATTAGGTTTGGAATCAGCCTCCTTTTCTTCCTATGACATAATTAAGGATTTTTAAAATTATTCGGAGTGTTTCGGAAGTGAAAAAATAGATTTAGGAAATTTTTTTTTTTGCTTCAAATAAATCACGGTCCCCAGACACTCTCCACAACTCTTGTATGACATAGGACCATGACATGATCAGAAACAAAACTTTAAAAAGCACGATCAAAAAAACATGATATTATAGCCCCGCTGTTAATGGTGTGTTGTGGGAAAAAATGCACGGAGTTCAAAGTCTCTGTCTAAATATTTCAATGTTTGGCGCTGTGGGATCGTCTCATCGGTTGGGTTATGCAATCAAGTTGTGCGTGCAACGGAAATAGGAGTAACGATATACATCCTTGGTGGTGTGATTTCTTTGAAGAGTAGAAGTTCTTGATGCTTTGGCCTTGAGTCTCTGTCTTATGGGAGGGTAATTGTCTGGGTCGGATTCATACCAAGCCATTCTTATTTTCTAATCATCCCCAGTTTGTGTTCATCCTTCTGTCATGTAAGGTCTCCCAGTCAAGTCTTCCATTCATTGAAGTTACACTGCGTCCCTTCCCAAATACAAATCTGGCGGCTATTCTTGTACTGATTCCATCTTATTTCATCTTCTTGGTGTCGTAGGGGTTACCATTGCCACATGCGGTATGTAAGTTAAGAGTTGGTCTCTACTGAGTCTTGAATGCAGAATGGCGGACTGGCCGATCTACGTTTCCTTGCAGAAGTGGGGCATCTGGAAGCCGAACAGGGGAACACGGTGGTTGTGGAAACAGCACACAGAACCATGGCAACACCTCTTGGTCTGCCACTGCTGAGCAACAATGCACAAACAAGGACCTTGCGGATTCAGTGATGAAGCAGCCAGACGTTGTACCCATCTCTGGCGGGATCACTGAGAAGCACAGCGTTTGGACACGGTAAGAAGAAGAATGCAGTTGCTTGAGTCTGAAGTAGTGAACCACAAAGGTTTTGATGAACCCAAGCACACTGTTTGCTTTTGAGGTGATTTGATTGAATATCTACTCCACTTAAGTCCTGTGATGGTTCAACTTCTTCTCGTGTTTCGCACAGGAACTTGAATGGAAGTTTACGGTGGTTTCCTTTTTAGTTGTTATCTGCATGATTTTTACATTGGTGGGGTTTGGGATTCAATTTCAGTTCCCCAATGGGTTTTGTCATTCTGTTAGCCTGTCTAAGTCCTGATGTAATGTAGAAAGCTACCTCTTCAGTCTTCCCCCTAGTAAAGAACACATCATCTGCCAAGAGGCGTACGTGTTGGTGACGCAGCTAGTAGGTCATTGATGAAGAGAGGAACCCCAACGGACCTATTACAGTGCCTTCCTTGGGGAACACTTAATGTCCTTCTTAGGTGCCGATAGTTCTCACAACAACTACTCTTGGAGGTCTTTGTGTAGGAAGGGTCGAAATCAGATAGGAAGAGAGCCCCTTATACCGTAATGGTTGAGTTTGGTTAGGAGTCGATCATTGGTTACTGGTCAAAAGCTTTTGCAAAGTCCAGTAGTGCAAGTTGGGTGATATGACCTTTTGAATATTTGAGGTTCTTCTGAATGGTAGAATAAGTGAGGTTCTGTTGAATGACGAGCTCTGAATCCATGCTGTTTATCGTCAGTATGGCGATCAAAATGACTCATTATCTGCGAATGGAGTATGTGGGCAAGTTGTTTGTAATCACATTGTGAGGGCTCTGGTCTGTAGTTTTCTGCTTTTGGTTTTATCCCCTTCTATATATAGGTGTAATGTTGGCTTCTCTCCATTGCGTATTATGTGTGGTCCCCCTGAGCAATTGATGTTTGAGTCAACATTGGAGTCAAGGCTGGGGCTGCGCTCATTTAGGTGTTATGTTATCTGGTCCAGGGCTTATTGGATCGAGTTTTTGAGCAGTTTTAATACTGTCTTCCTTGATCTGTATTGGTGGTATAGTTGGTATGGGACTGATACCTAGGTTAGGTATGTATGACTTTTCCCAGTGTGAAAACACTGCGAACTGTTCACTAAGCGGCTTCAGCTATTCGACCGGCTTATCCTATACAGATTTTGTTTTTATTTCAAAATCTTGTTACGCCCACTTCTTCTTGTCTATTTAGGATTTTCTGATCGTGTCCTGGGGTTGTGGTGGAAGTACCTTTTCAGGCTTGTTTCAGACACTTTTTTATATTACAGCTCTTTGAATAATCTTTCCACTGTTTTGGATGGTTTTCCTATTAAGCTCGTTGTAAGGTCCCTTGAATGTTGGAACACATGTTGAATGTAGGAACAATATAATTGGAAACCATGTAATATAAATGAAATTTATTCACCTTCAGAGCATTAAAGTGGCAATACTAGCCCAAACACCCTACCAAAGCCCTTCTATTTTAGTATAGAACCAACCTGAAATTAGTAAAAATCGATATTTCTACTACTAGTACTAGTCAGATAAATTAGTTGGACCGGAAGAACTAGTTATATGAGATAAGCTATAAAAATCGACATCTGTATCAAAATTGTACTAGTTTGGAAATAGTTAAATAGGCGAGTTTGGTCTTTCAGAGGGTGCTATATATTCATTTCAGAAATCACTTTTACAGAAATTTAAATTAAGTTTTTCTGCAAGAGAACCAGTGGCCCCCCGGCCCCGGGGGGGGGCACCATATATGAAAGATGACGGGATGGCCCTCGGATTGGACTTTCCAAGTAGGGGGCATTCGCTGAGGCCCGAACTTTCTGAGGAACTCAAAGGGAAAAAAGGGGGTCATTTGTTGAGGAGGATGCCCACAAATGGGGGGCCCGTGTAAATCATTCTGCGCCTTCACATTTGTTGACATAAAGGGGGTCATTCTCGGGGTCAATCAATGAGCCTATCACATTTTGTGAAAATAAGGGATTGGTCATTCTCGGGCAAATTCTACCATTCAAACCCAGTTGATATTGTGTCTTATAACATAAAAGGGCCTTCTGTGAGAGCATGAAATAAAATAAGTGGGTCATGCAGTGACTTTGATTAAAATGGGAGGCAATCAACTGAGAGTAGTAAAGAAAAAAGGGGGGTCTTTCAGTGACAGGTGAAAAGGGAGTTCAGTTGAGTTCATTCATTGACAGCAGGCAGGTTTACAAAAAGGGGTCAATAGTGCGACAATCAGCCATCCACGTCGCTATTTTTAGGGCCGAGTCCCCCCCCCCCCCAGAGAAACAATTCTCAAAACCAAAAATTTCCACAAACCATGTGACAGAATAGGAAAGAATCAATATATTAAAAGGGAAATTCATGATTTTATTATACATCCAAAGATGGGCCGATCATGCCAGGCTGTATTTATCGAAAGGCCTGGTATATGGCTAATTTCTGCACGCGACTATTTATACGCGACCGGCACCAGCTGAAATTCGCCGATACCAGTCGTCTAAAAGCATAGATTATTATAAATAGAAATTGTGCTACAAGTCAAAAGTCAGAAAATAAGGAGCTATTTGGGTGCATGGAATAAATCTGCCCAAAAAGTAAAGTTAAACAAAAACGGAAGAACACGGCGAAAATAAAATTCACACCACATGATCCGCTGAAATACACGATATGAACATTACACAGTTGGGGTTGTAAGGTTAAGGCCAGTGCATTTGACTTTCACCTTATATACAGGAAAAAAGATAAGATCCCGGCGCGGGCAGGAAGTTGTAGACTTGTTCGATCACGTATCACATTTGCACAGTCATGGTCGATGGTAGGCTGGACCGCTTTCTGTACTTATTAAGCATGTTAAAGGTCCATGGACATGCTTTAAAAATACTTATACCTCCCCAAAACAGTTTGATCACAGTTGGGAAGAATTTAGTATCTGCCACAGGCTACAAATTCAGCAATGTAAACGGAATAAAGCGCCATGTTAAAGGGCGCCGAATTTTGACTGGTGGCAGAATACTAAAATTCATCCACAGTATGTATTGGTAAATGTCCAAGGCATATTCCTATTAAGACGCCCACCTTAGGACATGACGTAATCAAGGATCAAGACCCCCTAAGTTACTGAAAATGTAATACTCACAATTCTGTACATGAAGTGCACGAGGATTTCGGTTGATCGATAAGCTGCTTGTCAAAAGCCTATTCGTGTGAACAGCAATGCTTTAAACGAGAATAGAGGGCGACAGTGAAAATGTCGTCTGCTATACCTGCTAGCTAAACAGTACGATCCGGTCACAATGGAAGAAAATTTGATTTATTTGTCTCCAAACTATAATTGTTGAGCAGAATATAGAAAAATTCTTGAAAATGAGCTTTATTCCTTAAAAACATCCATGATTGAGGCCTAAAGGCATTAAATAAGATTGAAGGTCGGACACTCTATAGATACTCCCTTAATACACCACTTTGACCGATTTTACACAGTAAAGTAGGGGCGGGTGGGGGTATTAAGGGACTATATAGTGTCCGATGCGATCTCTATATATACTCCCTTATACACACCACTTTGCCGATTTTACATGGTAAAGTATAGGCGGGTGGGCGTATTAAGGTACTATAATAGTGTTTGACGCTCTCTATTATACTCCCTTCATACACAATTGGCCATTTTTGACAGTTAAAGTATAGGAGGGTGGGCGTATAAAGGGGCTATAATCATTGCATTGCCCTAATACACCCACTTGGTCAATTTTGTACAGTAAAGGATAGGAGGGTGGGCGTATTAAGGGAGTATATAATATAGAATGAATAGCATCAATCTTAATTAGCACCCGTCCCGGAGGGACTTGAAAAGGGGCTTTCTTTTGGGGGACTTTTAAGCCAGCAAAAGAGGGGCTGGGTAGTGTTTTGGGGGGAGAAGGTTAAGCAAGAAGTAAACGAAGAACAAAGTGGTTGGGGTATTTATTCCGGGGCGGTGCATTTATTTCAAGTTAATAATCAGGCCTACATGGATGTACATTACGGAATAAAGATAATTTTCTAAGTTTTTACTGTACTTTAACAATTAGTAACCTTTCGGGCTTAGTATACAACCATGAGGTGGGGTATTTATTCGAGGGGGTATATGTACAAGTTACGGAATAAAGCATGCATTTAATATTTTCCTGGTCCATAAGAAATATGTGCAAAGTAAATTGATTAAAACAGAAACCTCACACTCGGAAACCCGCTGGCACTCCCTTCACTACACCCTCTTCCATGGTTCTCATTACGATTTTCTTAATGAATTAACAGGATACACAAATATTAATGAGCTTAAGGTTAGGGTTAGGGTTTACAGTTGGGTTAGGGTTTACAGTTAGGGTAGGGTTTACAGTTAGGTTAGGGTTAGGGTTAGGGTTAGGCTTTAGGTTTTTTTTTTTTTTTTTTTTTTTTTTTTTTTTTTTTTTTTTTTTTTTTTTTTTTTTTTTTTTTTTTTTTTTTTTTTTTTTTTTTTTTTTTTTTTTTTTTTTTTTTTTTTTTTTTTGTTTTTTTTTTTTTTTTTTGTTTTTTTTTTTTTTTTTTTTTTTTTTTTTTTTTTTTTTTTTTTTTTATTGGGTGATAGCCTAAGAGTTTCACTTTGTGTTTTGCAATTTGTTAGTTTTTTATTTGTTTAGGGTACAAAAAACAAAATATTCTAAAAATAAACTGTAATCTAACCTTAACCCAAACCCTAACCTAAACTCTTAAATTGATAGGACTTATTTTTTTAAAAATAATTTAAAAACTAAACTCCCTACAATTAACATTTTTAGCATATTTTATAGTCACACATTACATCCATGTCCGGCCTGCCTTGGTGGAACCGCAGGATATTTTGTAATGTTATATGAGGGCGCTACAATATCACGCGTGTCAAAAATGCTATTGTTTGAAACGCAATGCTCAAACACAGAGATAGAGGGAGACAGTGAACGTCGTCTGCTACCTGCAAGCTACTAAAAACAGTACGAGTCCCGATCCCGGTTACACATGGGAGCAATTGTTATTATTTGTCTCGAAACTTATGATTGTGGAATAGAATAGCAAAATTCTGAAAAGTAGATACTTCATTGTAAAATATATCCTGTAGGCTAAAAATTTATTAAAGTAGATACTGGCCGACGCTTAACATATTCCTAATACACCCCACTTTGCCGATTTTACACAGTAAAGTATAGATGATGTGACTATGACGTACTTGTTGAAATTCAGGACGCCCTCTGTTGTTTTCTGGAGGCAAAATATTACAGGAGTTTCTGTGACAGACCAAATAAAATATGGTTATACAAAAAAAAAAAAAAAAATTAAAAACGCAGAATCTTTCCTGATCTAATGGTCACAAATGCAAGCTGGTACATTAGCTTATTATGCTGATAAGAAAGTTAGTATTATTAATTTCGAAACAAAAGTTACAGCAAAAAAACAGAATTTCCCCATTGAAAGTATAGGTGCTTTTGCCTGCCAGTTTCTCTCTTAACCAACAGGGGGCGCAATAAACATAAACAAATGTCACATCATCTATAGGCGGGTGGGGGTTTAAGGATATTAATAGTGTTCGACGCTCTCTATATCCCTTAATACACCCACTTGCCGATTTTTACACAGTAAAGTATAGGCGGGTGGCGATATTAACGGGGACTATAGGGTTCGACGCTCTCTATATATACTCCTTAAATACACCCCTTTGGCCATTTTGTACAGTGAACAGAGTAGAGGAGGTGGGCGTATAAGGGAGTTTAATAAAGTGAATAACATCAATCGTTAAATTAACACCCGTCCGGGGGGACAGAAAAGGGGCTTCTTTGGGGGATATTTTAAGATCAACAAAAGAGGGGCTCGGTAAGTTTTGGGGGAAGAAGGTAAGCAAGGAGGTAACGAGATTTACGAGAGCCAAGAAGTGGGGGTATTTATTCTGGGGGGGTGCATTTTAATATGAAATTATCGGGATATGGATGAATGTTACGGAATAAAGCTAATTTCTAGGTTTTTATTTATTTTAATTAGGCATATTACTGTCAACCTTTTCAGGGTTTAGGTGTTAGGCTAATGGTTACGGAGAGCTTAAAGTTAGAGGTACACAACCATGAAGTGTGGATATTAGTCGGGGGGGGGGGGGGGTAGTATACTGGGTACACAAGTTACGGAAGTTAAAGCATGCCTTTTTATCATATATTTCCATGTACGGTCGCCTTGGTGGTGATAATTATCGCAGGAATTTGTAATTGAGGGCATGCATGCTCTATGGTAGTTTTCATGCTGAATTGTATTTTGAGAAGATAGGGGGTTCAATAGCCGCCTATACGACGGTGGCCGTATAGAGGATATTGCCGGTATTCAATGTAGAATCTGCATGATGCAGTTACTTGAGAAAACGTAGATTTGATTAAAAAATTGGGCATAACGTCATCATTGTTGGGATGGGTTTTCAGACAAGCTGTGTTTGCATTGAACTTGAACTTGAAAAAGGGAAATACCAAAACGGGAACGCGAAAAGTGAGTATCGCGATGGCCGGCGGTGACCTGGAAGTGACGTAAACGTAGCATTTCAGTGATGTAAAAGTAGCCTTCTAGTCCTTTGAAGCGTGCCGGAACAGTGTATATGTACAGCGTGTGCTGGACTCAAATGTAAAAGACTACGCTGCTTGCGCAACGTAATGCACAACGGCGGGCGCGCCTTTTTTGTCGTTTGTTTTTCGTGTGCTTTAGGCGTAGGAGGTGCTTAGAGGAGGGAAAGCTAGTGGGCGAAAGTCTGGTACGTATGAAAGCTAATTCCAAGCTAGTCCTGTGAGCATGGAATCATCCTTATATACATTATCATAATGCCAATTTTAACTTAATCAATGGAGGAGTCCTGCCAAAAAATCGTGTGTTGGTAAATGGATTACCAAAATTTTAGCCTCACATTCTCCATTAATTTCACGATTCATTCGAATAAATATTACCCAGTTCCACCTTGAAAGTATTCTTAGAGTGTTATCAACAACAGGAGATAGTCGTAAATTTTATCATCAACTTTTTATGAAGTGAAATTAAGAAATTTCAAGACTGACTTAAGTCCTGACCGGTGACTAGTCCTGATTTTGTATTCCCAGGTGCTTAATGAAAGCTTTTAACTTGTATTTAAAATGGATTATAGTACTGGTGCTAAAGGTAGAAGAGTGTTTAGCGAAAGCACGGGTATATGAAATTGGAGGTGACAGTTGTCAGTGGTCGAATTTGAAGGTACACAAAAGTCATAGCTGATAAAATACTGTTTTGGGGACTTCAACCATATAGAAGTTAAAGGCATAATGTTAACAGAAAGGTCATGTGAAGCCACAATTATTGGGACTACTATTCCAGCATGCTGAAACAATGACATCAAATTTTGGGTAATGCAGAGTCCCATGTCGGTGGCACTTTCCGTTTCAATCCTGCATCCACAGGTAGTAGTAGACTTTCAGCCTTCATTATCATAATCTCCCACTATATTTATTTTTGTTTTTCTTAATCCATTGCATATCGAAAAATACCCGGGGGGGGGGGGCCTTGCATTTCCCATGTAGTCATCCTCAAGCAGGACCTTTCAGATCTGATGCTAAAACGCGTTATATCCTCCTTCAATCAGACTACCCTTATCAGGGATAAACCCTAAAAAGCATACCCGTAAAGTGGCACTGGCACATTTTCATATGAAAAATTCTTCATTTGCTCGGAAATGATAGCTAGGCCATGGAAAGAATAGAGATGCTTCTGTTTAATTACGCACCCAAATTAAGTCAGGGAGTATTTCAAAAAATTTAAAAAAATATAAAACTAGAATTGATCAAAATTTAATTAAATGTATAAGGTCATTTTTTCACGTTTATTTCTCGGTATAGCATGATGAAAAGAAAACATGGCTGCCCGTCAGGATACGAAGCGGGCCGTCTTCGCCGTGATGAAGTTTTGACTAGTACGGGGAAAAGACCATAGGCAAAAGTTGGTGTAGCTATGGGTGTATCGTTGTTTGTTTTGAGTACTATTTTTCCTTATAACCAGGCGAACTCGTATTTACGCGATGCGTAAAATATGTCCCCCCGAATATAGCGATCACTTAAATGACAACTAAAACTGCACCCGTCCACCCTTAATTTTGGCCACATAGCTCGCCAAAATAATGGGACTCAAGAAAATGACCTCAAGAAATCGTAAAATTCAGAATGCAAAAATTCCCTTGAAAATCAATAAATTAGTTGAACTATGATAGTTTACTCAATGTGGCAACACTATTAGTGAAAAAAAATCAGTGATCATGCAATTTAATTGGGACACATACGGGGTCTGGATGGAAAGCGGCGAAACATGGAATTTTACGTATTTTCACATTTTCCAGAAATGTAAACAGGCTGGCAACCAAAGAATGACCCACATGTAACAACTAGAACTAAAAAAAATTCACCCAACATCTAATCAGGTCGAGAACTTCTCAGCCACTTCCTTTCTTTTTCTTGTTCACCAAGTTACATCAGTATACACGTTACAGGAACTCCAGAAAATTGTACCCAGGCCTTGTGGGAAAAATTTCATAAATTATGCAAATAAGATACTTAATAGGAATATTTTACAACCAAAATCTAATCAGGTTGAGAACTCATCAACATGTCTTTTCCACCAAGTTACCTCATCGTAGCCCTTACAAACTCCAGATAAAATGTACACAATGTTGACATTTCGTGCAATATTGAACTGTTTCCCTTGACCTTTTTTCCCTCCCACTGAAGACGCCAGGGGAGGAAAACCCGGGGGAATGGAATTACATGGTGAGTAGGGGTTCCCCCTGCTACAATATACCAAAGTTTGGCTACTCTAGCACATCCAGAAAAATAGATTTATGCCCAATGTTAAAGGTTAACAATATTTTATCACGGACATACGGAAGGACGGACATACGGACACAAGGACGCGAGCCCATTTTATAGTACCCTCCAGAACTTCGTTCGGCGGGGGACAACGTTCGGCATGTGGGGACAGGGGGGGGGGACAATAACGACCCCGTTTTTAATTCATTGAAGTTGGCGCACGTGCCGTCCGATTCATGCGTTAGTAGGAAAGAAAAATAGCGCAGCAGTAATCACCAAAGGAGGGGGCATCCTCAAAGATAGGCCCGCAGCGGCAGCCCTCTGCACTGAAATCAGGTCTGATTCCTTTAACGCGCTGTAGCACGGAAAATTTTGCACATATCATGAGTTACAGAGGATATTTTCAACGTAAACTAGTTTCTTTGTCGCATTTATATTTGTTTCGGCAAGGAAGCAAGGCCGGATCCGAATTGGCTCCATAAATGCTGATCTTGCGGAGTGCGAAAATGATACACTTGTGCTCAATTTGCTTGTTTTGTGACCCTTTTCGCGGTCCTACGGTCCGAGACTAGCGGCTGTGTGGAAAAACCTACCATTTCACCGCGTTTTTCTGCTGCGGATGACAACAGGTGTAGGTAGAGTGGCCCCCCGCGGGAAAAATAGCGTCAAACAGATAGTGGAAGGAAAACGTACTGCGTACTTCAGGGTAGATTTTGTTCGATGATCAAACATGTGCTATATTTTTGTTTGGGATATGATGTCGAAGACCAGAAACGAGTCTCTTTGCCCGGACCGGCACGCACCGGCCCGCACGCTAGTGGATTACACACACGCACACACACCGGTATTGTGGGTTGGGAATGAGATTACAATCATGTGGAATGATGTTCGGGACATTTCGATTGTCAGTCCCGAACTTTAACGAAGGTCGCTACAGCTGCAAACTAATGGATTGCACCATTTTTGTTACACGACCATGTGAACCGTTGTGAATAGCTGACACCGGGATTTAAAATTTCGCCAATTTATTCTTTGACAGTTAAGGGATCGTTATACACGAGTAAAAACCTTGGTAACAAGCCGTTATTATAATCCCTGTGAATGGTAAGTGGAGCATATTTCTTGTAGAAATTCATAATTTTTTTGTTGCCTACGTCACCCATTGTCACCCGGTGTTTTGTTGGTGTCGGTTGAATACTACTGCCCACATCTCAAAGTTGTAGACCCGAGGGGCTACAACCATAGATGTGGTGGTACCATATCTAGGGGAAAGCATGGAATACTGTCAAATTATTGTGAATCTTGTCTACTTTTGAACCTTGGTTCATGTCAAGAAACACATGGCCCTAACAAAAAAAAAAATTGCATGATAGGATCGCCAACTGTCTATATTTTTTTTTTTTTTTAAAGCCATGGTAGTAATATTCAAAACTTCGTAATAAAGTTAAGACCCTTTAGAAAATAGCTGTCGGTTAATGTATTTTTGTGTGTAAATACGTGGGATTTTTCATTCGGCACGATAATTTTCATTTTAAAGTTTGATTAAAAAAATCAAATTTAATATTAGATATTAGCAAACCCTCTACACATTAAATTGGTTCAAAACAATAGTAGGTAAATCGCCATTTACGAAAATTTCTGGTAAATTCCGCGTGTATTTGCCATTTGGCAAAATCTTGCACCGGCGTGTGATAAGAAAAACGGGGTAATACTCTTTTCCACGATGACTGTACTACTGTAAAGAAGAACTTATCTTCAAGGAAATACAGGTAAGATACTTTATTGTGTATTTTCTAGACACAGTAGATCGACTATACCAAAAGTGTGAACTTCTTTAAATTTCACATGGCCTGGCCTGGTGTTGTATCGATTGAGTGGTTTGTTTTGTTTTGGTTAAATAGTGTCACATGCGTTTGCAGCGTTTCTGGGGTGTGTCTCTTTGTTACTCTGACGTCATTTCAGGGGGCAAAGCCAGCTCCTGCATCTTGATACGCGTTCGCGAAAACAGGAGAAGTATGCTCCGTCCCCATTTAGGGAAAAGGGATTTAGAAGGGATTTAGAATTTTCTAAATCCCTTTTCAAGTTAAAATCCAAGCCTAGGATAAAAGTGCTTTGTTCGGATACTAAATTCACATTATCTTTTAATACATAGCATAACAAGCACACTACGGTGCTGCCCCGTAGTGTGCTTAATTCACTGTAAGATTGTAGAACAGGATTGGAACCAGCAAAAATGTCAGACATTCAAGTCGCATCTGATCTGCTCAGATTTTGAAATTAGCCTTCAACTCCTTGCGCAGGTTTCGGCTATTTACGTAAAAGCTACACTCAAGCATGATACAGTAAATAGCTCGACGAGTGAGTACTAGGGTAGGCACGCATAACTAATCTTGCCCCTACAGTGCCACTGCCAGGTGGCGACTTTTGCTTGGTCATTTTTCATTTTCACTTTATAATTTATTTATGGATACTTCTAGAAATACTCATCCCAAAAAGGTGTTTGCAACCACCTGCTCTTTGTTTTTTATGACACACAGGAAAATAAAAAATGGTATGGATGTCTGATATTTCTCTAACCAAAACAAACAAACAAACACCAATCTTCTAACTCATAAATTACTTGAAAAAAAATTGTAAAATGTGTAATTTTTCACAAAATTGCTCCATTTCGGTCCATTTTCTATACTGCCAAAATCAGTCCCTGTACAAAGTCTATGGAATTTGAAAACACATTAGGTGACATAAAAAAAAAAAAAAAAAAAAATCACCAATACCAACATTTCATTACAATTTCAACAAACAAGATCCGGGCACGAATTAAGCCGTAGCCGATAAAAGCCTCACCCAAGATAAACAGTTGGTGCAATCATCTTGAATTCAATTGGATTGGCTTCTTTTGTATGTGGATATGGGTCTTGAATTCATTGAAGTGTTTTCAGGGTCTTGATGGATGCAACAAAGGTTAAAGACACTATCAGTGATTTGAAAAATATTTGAAATTTGCAGGAATATCTTCAAAGTGAAAGATAAGTCTGTAGAATTCTCGTAAGTTACCTTTTACAGCTGTAGAATTGAAAGAAAAGGAAGAAAACGACAGTGTTCCAAGTTGTGTTGTACGTGTTGTAGTAAGTGTCCGTTCGGACAGTAATGACTAAAATCTCCGATTCTGTCTTTAATAGGTTGCTTCTGGTCTTATCATTTGCAGGGTATGTTAGGATACCTGTACTTGTTACATACATGCTAAAATCTGATTTTTGATGATTTTTTCGATTTGCCGATTTAGCAAATCACTGATAGTGTCTTTAATTCCTCATTGTACTGGGTATTTAAAAATTAAGACAATTTTTTCTATTTCAAGACATTTTCAGTTTACAGTACCGGTATTCAGAGTTGCTAGAAAGTATGCACAGTCTTGTGCGTCCCAAAGTGATAAGTACTGTAAAACGAGGCCGCTCTCTCACCTGCAGTTTCAAATTCCTGTTATTCACATGCTGAAGTCTCAGATCTGTATGGACAATAATAAGTAAAATATCCTATTTTGTCCTTATTGTCTTCAGCCTTATCGCTTGTAGGGTATTTTAAGATACCTATGAGGCTATTCTTGTTACAGACATGCAAAAATCTGATTTTTGGTGATTTTTTAAAATTTATTTTCTGACTTAGCAAATCACTGATAGTGCCTTTAAGTAATTCATGGGCCATATGAGCTTATTACATTCGACGAAACGAAAATGGGCTGAGTGCACCCATTCGATTACACACTTTATTCCATCATAGTATAAAATTTATGATAAAGGAATAAAGCGTGTAATCCAATGGGTGCCGGTGCCCTTTGTTTCGTTGAATATCATAAGTCAGCTAGAACTGACAGAGATCAACGCATTCACATCTGCGCCAACAGAGCTGCCATCTTGACTTTGAAGATGTTTTAGACGTTGAACTTTGTGATGTTGAGAAACAGCTGTAGTGTTGGCAATTGGCACGGGTACCAGATATGGTGTCGACAGGGACTGCAATATTTTTTGGAGTATTTCGTTGCACCCCAGTGGTTGTTGTAGCACTAGAAATTGCAGGATTTGTTTACCCCTGCTCGCAACCTTCCCCTGAATATTTCTATATATTGCGAAGTAGAGGAGACTCGGTTGATTTTTATTCAGTACTCATTATAAAACATTGCATGATAACACTTAAAAATATTATACAAAATATAAACATTGAATCTTATTAAAACATTACACAAGCATAAAAACATGTAATATTAAAAATACACTATGCAGCGGAGTTTAAAATGTGATATGAGAAAAAAATAACCAGAATGAGTACCAAGGATAGCCCAAAAAGCCTTTAAAATCAAAAGCTTAATTCCATTGGGTCCTCGCACACTGTTTTGGTTATTAAAGGTGTATTTCGTGATTTCAGCACCTTCTGTTTTATTCATTATTCACTAGATATCCCTGAAAATAGCTTATTTTTTTTTACAAATTGAGGTGATCCCGATCTTGAGGTTTTGTGTTATGAGCAATTGCTTGTTTCCCATGGTCCCATAGGCCACTGTGCTGTAATTTCTGTCCGTTTACGGACAGAAAATACAAAATTGCGAATTTCTTACAGATACGACCAAATTTGCTCGTAAGATAAGGTACACGTGGATTACAAAGGCTGACGGTTCAGATGATATTGCAATGATATCTCAACTTTTTTAGGTAAGTTGGGGGACGAGGTTGTGGATCATGAAATGCCCCTTTAATTTTCGCCAGCAACTGAAGACACACCCCCTTGACAGGCTTGACTGAGTAGTTCTCAC